>JARSSU010018548.1:0-44694 GCA_029619165.1 Eurosta solidaginis
CAGGGGGTGGCAGTATAAAATTTACCTTCTTTCCTGGGTGTATGCGGGCACGGCTGTGATGGCGATGTTATCGTGGTGATGGCGATGTTGGATACGGGTGGCGAATGGATGTTGGACACGGCGGTGATCACTGCAATAGTACTTAGTTCTGCATCTGTACAAACTGCCTTTGGGTGGTAAATTTTGCACCTTTCTAATGTGCAATTTCATGAAGCACTCCGAGAAGAGAAAAAATGTCAAAGGGAAACGGATAACTTTAGCGAGAATTGATTTATTTTTACTGCAAATTTCAAGTTTTTCTTAATACAATTTTCAGTCACAACCGCAGGGATAAAAGATTTCGAATGAATAATAAAAAGAAGTGTCAAAACAATAATATAAATGTATGTATGTACGTACATAGTCACATCTGTCAACCCATTGTTGGGGTTGCCAGAGAGGTGAAACGTGAACTTTATACTCTAATTATATAACTATAGATATAATTCATGATTTAAAGTAAGTCATGAGTCGTAAAGATAATAACTATACATCAAATAGTAATGTATAAAAAGGTTAATGTACATATTTCTATATATGTAACTTAGTTACGGTATTATAAATAAGGTACATGTTCAAATTCAATATAAAAAATTCAGGTAAAGTTCAAGTTCTTTTAATTGGTTATTAAAATACGATGTTGATGGAGTTGGCTGTGATGACTGCAATAGTCGCTCAACCAAAACCCATTCAAGCTCGTATCGAAGGAATTCTATTGCTAAACTTACACCCTACTATTTTAAAAACAAACTCAAAGCTGAGGAAAGAGCTATAACAATCCAAGTATATCTCAAATATTAAATCTCAAAATGTCACAATTGACAGTAAAGCATCCCTGCCTAAAGTGAACAGCAAATAAAAAAATTCATCATGCATAATTTCTTTGAGTGCTCTGACAAAGATGGTCATAAAGCAATAAGAAATTCTAGGACAGTGGAAATAGGCAAAAACTAAGAACGAAAAGTTTTAAAAACAGCCCATAACAAATGAAGAAAAAAGTCCAAATAGAACATATAAAAATATATGTAAAGCGCTATATAAATTTGCAATAAAGACTAGTCGCCGTCATTTTCATCTTAGGATAGAAAAATGTTAGCGTAGAAAAATTATCAAGCAACCAGATTGTTGAGGAAGTTATTGACTAGGACAATATTCGACCAGGCATTCAAGAAATTCCGGCCATCGTACTTGAATTATAAGGAAAAACACAGTTTTCCTGAGGGACAAATTGGTGATTAAGAATAAATATTTACTGCAGTAGGCGAATTTATAAAATAAATTGGTACCCACGTTCTCAAAGATCAGTAATTGCAGTAACTCAAGAGGTTGTGCATGTGACAATCCCAGTAAAAATAAAAAATAATTCTTCATAAAAGTCATGACGATTCTGTCTTGGTGGCCACCGCAGAAATCACATGACATATAAGATCAGATATATATAATGCTGGAAATTATCGAAGATATAAAATAACATATAAAGTATACGACTTTTGCATCCACTGTACCTTCCATCTAGCTGAACTACTTCTACTACTATAAATCACCTTGCTCTTCATCAATTACAGCTCTTCAATTGTCTATGCCAGTAGTTACAAATTTCGTATTCAGCACGTTTAAAAACAAAAAAACAAAACACTAAAAAATTTTTTAATAAGATAATAATGAAGGAAGGAAACATAAACCATTTTTACCTATATCCTTGTTAGAAATACTATTTCAAAGAAAATAAACATAAGTCAAGCCGGTTTACTCTATAAATAGGCCATAATTTTAGGAAAATATTTGTGCTCTAACCCTCGGTAGGATAGGAGATTTAGCTAACTAGGGAAAGGCTCTAGTAAGTTAAATAATAAGAAAAATATTTTTATCTTAACTTATGTATATACATAGAAATATTTTGATAGGAAATAGTTTTTGCACAATTTACTAAATGAATTATAGAACAATAAAGATAAGGAACTCATTTAAACCTTCAATAAACCAAACACGTTAATCAAAAATCTCTAAATATACAAACAATAAACTTTCCACGGCTGTAAAATTGGTAACACCAAGCAAGTTGACTGAATCATTAAAAGTAAAATGAAAAGCATGGCACATTTTTTATGACAATAGGATGACGTATGTAGTAGTTAAGGGCTCAATTATATATGTTCCTCACCTAAAAGCATATAAAAAGTGTGCACATGAAGAAAAGATACAACATGTTATATGAGAAATGTCAGCACAAAATCACACATGTAAAGCAATGCAAACAGATATAAGACTAGGAAACAAACTCTTCAATCGCGGAATAAATTACAATAGAAAAAAAGCAATTAAAATGTTATAAACTAAAAAACCTCAAGTGGTCTCTTCAAGAGTCATATAAAATTGCTTTCAATTATAACCCTTTCCTAATAAAATTCCTGAAAACCATTCGATAGTTAAACCAGATAGTGAAACCACCAAGTTCAGGTATTTTTTAATGCTTCGAAGTCAACCTCTTCTGCCAAATATCTCAATGATATTCTCCACCATGAATCCCAAACTGCAGTCTGATCTTATGTTCGTAATTTTAAATTGGGTACTTGCCACAAAACCAATTTATCTCGACGACCAAGGTAACAATTCTTTTTCGGAGAATAACTGGTTACCTTGCCAATCGGAAGGATGACACCAGCAACTACCGATCGCTGCCGCGTATTCCATAAGATACACAGCATTAGGCTTTGCTTCATCAACCGGCACATGTCAATCAAGAATCAAGTACCAATATTGCCCAACTGGCTATCGCCGTGTTATTAAAGAAAAGATGTCCTAGTACAGATCGCTGCCCTCGATGCTTCAATTCACACACTGACTGCTTTCCATTCACATGACTGAGTGACCAGGGAATACAACTGTATTAGTGTCGGAAAACACATCATCAGGGGAATATGGGAATACCGGTGAAGGTCACAACGCAAAACCGTGGTACAGACCCAACAGTAGCAGTACTATTACAGTATAAAGGTGACCGACCCAAAATTGCATTGGTATTCCCCGTTTCTGTCTACGCTGGCGCTGACATTTACTGTCTTATTATGATGACGAGCGGGCACACCAAATTCGACGTGGATGTTGATCAAATAGAAGGAAGTGGACAGCGCCCAGCGCTAATATAGTTTTTTGAAAACATTGAAAGCTCGCTACAATGAGTTGCCAATTAATAACGGAATAACAGGAGAGGGTATGCAGGGATGCATCTGCACATACAAGTGAGTCATGTTGGAAAACAGCGGGAAAGTCATCGCCCAATAATATAATTCTTCTTGACTGAGCGTGAGTCATGGAAGAGTGTATTCCAGTGGAGCAATCACTCCAACATCGCGCCCCTTTACACCGGTGGAGGCTGTTCCCTTAGTCTCTCCCAATGTCCGAATCACCCTGTCTAATGGGTACGCGCGCGACGGTAATGGACTGTGCTTTCATGGTAGCTGAGTCGGAGCTGGATCTTCTCGGCTTCGGGCGGTGTAAAAACGTATGTTGCCACCTCTTGGAAAAATTTTACACGTTTCAGGCGACGAGCATTGGCGTACGTTATCGTGGTTGCACGCCAATCAATTAGGACAGTACTTATTGTGGTCGTTAGCAAAGAGGATAAATATAAAAAGACGTCAGTCGTTACTGTAACCATTTTTAAATGTTTCTTCGAGGTTATCGCTGTTTTTTTTTTTTTTTTGGGCGAGATGTGCATAAAAATGTCTTCTAGACAGTTTCGTGGGTTATTTTTTGTTTATTTTTACGACTGATTTAATTAATTAATAAATTTCTTTCCAAAAATTACAGTTGCAGAAGGCATGGATAAATGCGAAACAATGAAAAATGTTCCTCTTAGAAAATATAGGAATAATTTTTTTTTATTTTCAGCGAGTTACTCGCCATCGTAGCAGGCTAGTGGCTCTTATTATATTTTTTCCTTTGGGTCGTACACATTGGATTCGTACATTAGTGAAACATATCAGAAAATTCGGGACAATAACGCAAGGCGTGGATACGCTGATATATAGAAGCCCGTGGGGTTCGTGGGGGCCCGAACGGTGACGGAAGTTGTGTGGATCGAAGTCTGGGGAGACTTTAGTGAAATTTCAATTAAGCGATAGTTGAAATATGTGTGTATGAGATTTGTTTTGTGAGATTGTGAAGTCATGTATGTGGAATTAGGGAGTTGAGGGGATTGGCGAATCGGGAAAATTGATAAGGGGGATAGTTTTACGATTGGTATAAGTGAAGCGGACCATGCTGACCATCGACCTTTTTCAATTCGCCTAAGGCCACTCTTGAGAGGGAAAGTAAGTCATTTTTTACGACCACAAAGTACCTACGGAGATATCTTTCCGAGGGTGTTGTTTCCATTTATAACGCCGATGTAACTCCTTAAGATATTTCATACTCCTAATCTGGCTGAATTGTGGTGAAGAATCTTTACGTTTTCATCGATTTTGAAGTGAAAAATTATCTATTTTGGGTTCTGGGGCGCCCAGCAATGGCGCACCGCGCAGAAAATGCTCTGATGTTAAAGCTAACAATTCGTCAGGATTTTCCGACATAGGCGATGCGGACGGAATTTGAGGAGGCTTCGATTCGCGTGAGGTAATATAAGCTATTTCTTCAAAGTGAAATGATGGCTTCCACACGTTTTAAATGCAACTTTTAACAGCTGCTCCTACAGGGCACCCTATGAGGTGCATAACATATATATAAGGCGGTAGAACTGCCATGTCGAACCCACACTGAGGGGAAAAAACAAATACAAATACATAGATGTTGACAAAAACGTCATATGATAAGTGCTGTACTAGGGCAAATTAGTCAAATCAGATATGTCCATATTGCTATGACATTTGAACACGAAATTATCGAATTGAATATCAATATGAAGCTCATTGAATACTTTCATTCTAAATTTACTACATAGTTTTGAAAGCGATCTAAATACGAAATAATTGCGTGCTTTGTAATTGTAATAAGGTGCTATTCAAATCTATCAAATACGAAATCTGATTTTATATTATATTAAACAACTCTTTCATGTTTAATGTGTTTTTGAATATTAAATAGTATATTTAAATCTTAAAAATATTTGTAAACTTGCTTTTGCTGGAATTTAAAAAAACTTTATGGTTTATAGATACTTATTTTTTATTAAACATAAACTTTGGTGTCATATATATAAATGCTATTACTATATCTAATAAAAAGTTGTGCACTCATTGAAATTACATACCGGAAACCATCTTGATCATCTCCTTTTTGTGGACGCTCATCACCAGCACAGGTCTACATCTATACTAAATAATTATATGTATATGAATATCTAAATCACAACATTTTCACTTCAAGTTTTATACGCTAATAATGCACAGAATCCTCACAAATGCCCCGTGTGGTTATTCAGCCACTGAAAACTCGCTCTGCTACGTCCAGCGCTGGTGGACATTACATGAACAAACGTAGCAACACACATATATGTATATTTATGTGCATATGCACATGCACTATTTGTGCTGTCACAAACTATTTGCTTCCAAATACGTTATTTCTTTAATAAATATACTGCACTTTCAATAATAATTTCACCAATTCAAATATCGTATACTTACGTTTTTACTTTTCTAGAAACTCAGCTCTCTTCCCAACTTTCTTCAGAGCGTCGCAATATATCAGCGTCATTACGTAACTACTAAAATGACGGATCGGAATCGGAATCCAATGCCAGCGACTTTAACAAATATATTACATGTGTATAATAAAACAAATCTGTAACATGTACAAATCGTCGTAACACATTTTCCTTTTTTCTTCGTATAATAAAACTCAAAGATATCTAGCAAACAAATTCAATTCAGAGTAAAAAAGCGCGGAGTGCCTTTACTACTTTTCATAACTTTTATCTTCAGAGATATTACCGATAGATAGGATTGTTTCAAATTTATTTCAATATATCAAGCACCCCACGCTTTTCGCTTTTAACTCTGAATGATTTGTCTGTTAATAATTTAGATTTTAGTTTTCGAGGTGATTATGTATGATGATTGTGCGTTCTTCTGCAATATTTACTATTTGTACTTAAAAATATGTTCGTAGTATTTAATTCCGTATAAGTTATTAGACCTTGTTTCTGTTTTCGTTTTTAAACTGGTAATTAGAAACGTATAAAGCAAAACGAGACCAAAATACTCGTCCAAAACGGGCTGAAATGTGTATCAATTTTGAATAAGTTATGAAGCACACCGGCAATACTGCATAGAATTATTAACGCTCAATATGCGCATTTGTATGTACTTGTTCGCTCTCTCATCTACAAGCCATACAAGTATGTAGGTTAGCCGGGCAGGGGTCGCGGTCGATTTGTGGGGAGGCAAAAACAATCGCCCTGCTCTGTGTGAAAACCATATTCTAGGGATTAAAATAAGAAACTTTGCCGAAGGAACCATACATCTAAAACGACATTCTGAGGGTCCCCACTCACCCCACCCCACACTTTGGATCGTAGCGGGCAACATTTGAAAAATCCCACTTTGAAATGCCTGTTTGTGTTCTTTTTGGAGTTTATTTTTCTCTTTAGAATTATTAGTCCGAACATATGTAAATGAAAAAAATGAATTATTGAACTTAGTAATAGAAAAAGAAATTAAAAAAAATTATTAGAAATTAGCGTTTTTTACAACCCCCTTTTAAAAACCAAGGCATCACTGTGATGCATTTGCATGTCGTAAAACATTGTTGAGTGGGTTTTTTATTCAACCGTTTTAAAAAAGGAAGGTATCACTGTGACACAATTGCAGATCGTAAAATTGCTTGTGTTGTTTTTTTTAAGCCACCACAAGACACAGCAGGTAGAATTGGAATTGCCCCTACCCAAAAATTCGCGGCATCAGAATTCGTTTTAGAGGTATGGTTCCTTCGGCAAAGTTTCTTATTTTGATCCCTAAAATACGATTTTCACAGAGCAATGAGCGATTTTTAAATCGACCCTGCCATGCTTTGGGATTGAGTATGTTTCTTAAAAATTGTGCACGTTTGCACGTCCCGAATACATAATTTTATTTTCGACTTTAGAGTGAGCTTCACTAGATGTGATTATATTACTAGGGATTGCATAATTATTGATTGAGTGGACTGTATGGGATTGATTCTATGTAGTAAAAACGGAACATGTAAGTTATCACCCGGAGGGCTTCTCGGACATAATAAGAAGCGATCAAATATATCACGTAGACTATCCAAAGTAATTAGGGCTTACACCCTTTCGTTCTCTGGAGGGGCTATCTTTATCTGCGACGATAAAGGCCATTGATCGGAAGGTTTGAGCAGCAACACTGGGCCTTTCCACCAAAGTTGCAGTTGGAATAAATCCTGCGGCCTAGCACCTCGAGTACGAGTTCAGCAGAGTAGTGGTTTGTCGGATAGGTGGCGCCATTTGATGTTTCCAACATTCTGTATTATCTGGGGCGTGCAATTTGCAACTTAGAATTTCCGTGTGCATGGCGGTTTTTCAAGCCTAAGGGAAGTTGATTGATGATATCTTTGATGTATTTAGACAGTAGTGCTCACTGTTTGTAATGGAGCAACCTTAGTTTTAGAGAAAAATAATGAGACAAGACTTTGTGTTTGACTGCGAAACGAAGGTAAACGGCTGCGCATACGCTTTCTCTGAAGCATGACAAAATCCATGTACTTGTATCTTATTTGTAGGGGAAACTTCAGTCCATCTTGGTATTCGAATTTGCTCTATCGTTGGGAAATCTGCTAAGAAATGTAGCCACTTTTAGAGAATATGTCTGACACATTCGTCCCAATGCGTGCCTTCCAACCATATTTGTTGCAACAATATTTACGCCTGAATAAGAAATGACGGTAGCCACCCTTCGGGGTCTAAAATTTTCGAAACCGACGATAAATTCTGCCTCTTGGTTGCACTAGGAGGGGGTTGGGTTGGCTCAGTGGTATATGAAAAACTCATCGCTTAAAGCATTCTATCGAATATCACGAGTTTTAGTAGAGCTAGAACAATCGAATTTCATAAAATCTTAATCGGGCAAGTCTTCGGCTGAAATAAGAATAAGGAGATCTGGATGATCTGGATGATTACCAGTGATCTTTTTAAGGGGAAAAACCTGCAGACATTAAACAATTAATTATTTCGCATTGGGCCTGGATACAAGATGGATGTCGTGCCCACCGGACAGTGTATCATCAACGTAGGTTTATTCTGTTTAAAATTCTCTTTGCTAGGGGTAAGTGACTCGAATCATTCGCCAACTGATGTAAGGTTCGTATGGCCGGCGCGCAGCTTACTCCAAACTTAACAGTCTTGAGTGCAAAAACCGGTAAGCTTCGCTTCTTTGCTCCTGCGGAAAATAATCGTATATCCCCGTTGAATAGGAATTTGTAAAGACGCGAATTTAAAATTACTAACATAAGATCAGACTGCAGAGTGGGACCAATGTGGAGAATATCATTCAGAGATTTTACAGATGAGGTTGATTTTAAAGCATTAAAAACTACTCGAACTTTGGTGGATTACCAATCTTGCTTAACTACCGAATGGTGGGGAAGGTAATAATATAAATAATGCCCAACACAAACGTTGATTTCACCAGTAAGTTTAGGTTATCTCTTTGAATCTTTGTAGGATGAATACTGGAAATTTGGTCTTGACAGATTGCACCTCCTTTGAAATGACATCTCGTGTTTCTTTTGTAAAAACAAATTTATCGGGCGGCAGTATCTCGTGGAAGATGGAACAGGATTACTCCAAACTATAACCTTTCGTTTGTCAACCCTTGTATACATTTGAAGGAGTACTAGTGAAATGTAAACATACTAGTGTCCGATTTGTTTTCTTCCGCAAATTGTTGTTTCTAACAGCTATGCTCAGCTCCATCACATCCCCATTTTATAATTGGATTTAGTTCTTTAACCTCAGGGAAAGAAGCACTCAATTGCTTAGAAGTATCACCCATAATAGACGACATTAGGTAGGCGCGCATACATAACATAAATTGATGGGATAAGTGCACAACTCGTTAACTGTGGGAAAAACTCATATGACAAACAATGAAGGCTATTTAGTGCACAAATTTCCTTTTTCTGGGTTTCTACCATTTCAGGTATAACTGCCTTTTTTTGGATCTAGTATTTTAGACTTAAAATGGTGGCATTCCATTGTTAGGTCACTGTGCGAGGGCATAAAGACCTTAACGCAAAATTTCGCAATGGTTTTTTTTATCTGAAACTATATGAAATTCCCTTTAATGCGTATGTATTCGTTCAATGAAATTGTGCGGAATCAGGCAAGTTTTATTCTATTGAAAACGAAAAATTTTCTAAGCTTACCAAACTTTTAGTGGCTACCTAAAACAAAAAAAAACGTAGGAAGGTTAAGTGTGGGTGTATCCGAACATTACATACTCAGTTGAGAGCTATGGTGACAACATAAGGGAAATAACCATGTAGGAAAATGAACCGAGGGTAACCCTGGAATGTGTTTGTGTGACATGTGTATCAAATGAAAGGTATTAAAGAGTATTTTATGAGGGAGTGGGCCATATTTTCTATAGGTGGATGCCATTTAGGGATATCGCCATAAAGGTGGACCAGGGCTGACTCTAGAATTTGTTTGTACGATATGGATATCAAATGAAAGTATTAATGAGAATTTTAAAAGGCGTGGCTTAGTTCTATAGGTGGACGCCCTTTCGAGATATCGCCATAAAGGTGGATCAGGGTTGACTCTAGAATGCGTTTGTACGATATGGTATCAAATGAAAGGTGTTAATGAGTATTTTAAAAGGGAGCGATCCTTAGTTCCTTAGGTGGACGCCGTTTCAAGATATCGCCATAAAGGTGGACCAGGGGTGACCCAAGAATTTGTTTGTATGATATGGGTATCAAATGAAAGGGGTTAATGAGTATTTTAAAAGGGAGTGGGCCTTAGTTCTATAGGTGGACGCCTTTTCGAGATATCGCCATAAAGGTGGACCAGGGGTGACTCTAGAATGCGTTTGTACAATATGGGTATGAAACGAAAAGTGTTAATGAATATTTAAAAGGGAGTGGGGCTTAGTTCTATAGGTGGTCGCCTTTTCGAGATATCGCCATAGAGGTGGACCAGGGGGTGACTCTAGAATGCGTTTGTACAATATGGGTATCAAACGAAAGGTGTTAATGAGTATTTTAAAAGGGAGTGGGCTTTAGTTCTATAGGTGGTCGCCCTTTTCGAGATATCGCCATAAAGGTGGACCAGGGGTGACTCTAGAATAAGTTTGTACGATATGGGTATCAAATGAAAGGTATTAATGATTATTTTAAAAAGACGTGGGGCTTAGTTCTATATGTGGATGCCTTTCGAGATATCGCCATAAAGGTGGGCCAGGAGTGACTCTAGAATGCGTTTGTACAATATGAGTATAAAACGAAAAGTGTTAATGAGTATTTTAAAAGGGCGTGGGGCTTAGTTCTATAGGTGGACGCCTTTCGAGATATCCCCATAAAGGTGCACCAGGGGGTGACTATAGAATGTGTTTGTAGAATATGGGTATAAATTAAAGGTATTAATGAGGGTTTTAAAAGGGAGTGGTGGTAGTTGTATATGTGGTCGTCTTTTCGAGATATCACCATAAAGGTGGACCAGGGGTGACTCTAGAATTCGTTTTGTACAATATGGGTATCAAACGAAAGGTGTTAATGAGTATTTTAAAAGGCCGTGGGGCTTAGTTCTATAGGTGGACACCTTTTCGAGATATCACCATAAAGGCTTTAAAAGGGAGTGGTGGTAGTTGTATATGTGAAGGCGTTTTCCAGATATCGACCAAAATGTGGACCAGGGTGGCCCAGAACATCATCTGTTGGATACCGCTAATTTATTTATATATGTAATACCACGAACAGTATTCCTGCCAAGATTTCAACGGCTTTTTATTTCGCCCTGCAGAACTTTTCATTTTCTTCTACTTAATTTGGTAGGTGTCACACCCATTTTACAAAGTTTTTTTCTAAGTTATATTTTGCGTCAATAAACCAATCCAATTACCATGTTTCATCCCTTTTTCGTATTTGGTATAGAATTATGGGATTTTTTCATTTTTCGTAATTTTCGATATCGAAAAAGTGGGCGCGGTCATAGTCGGATTTCGGGCATTTTTATACCAATACATCGTGAGTTCAGATAAGTACGTGAACTGAGTTTAGTAAAGATATATCGGTTTTTGCTCAAGTTATCGTGTTAACGGCCGAGCGGAAGGATAGACGGTCGACTGTGTATAAAAACAGGGCGTGGCTTCAACTGATTTCGCCCTTTTTCACAGAAATAAGTTATCGTCCTAGGATCTAAGCCCCTATCAAATTTCACAAGTATTGGTAAATTTTTGTTCGACTTATGACATTAAAAGTATCCCATTTCGAAATTTTCTTTTATTTTTGTATTTTGTTGCACCATATCATTACTGGAGTTGAATGTTGACATAATCTACTTATATACTGTAAAGATATTAAATTTTTGTTAAAATTTGACTTAAAAAAAAATTTTTTTTAAGTGGGCGTGGTCGTTCTCCGATTTTGCAAATTTTTATTAAGCATACATATAGTAATAGGAGTAACGTTCCTGCCAAATTTCATCATGATATCTTCAACGACTGCCAATTACAGCTTGCAGAAATTTTAAATTACCTTCTTTTAAAGTGGGGCGGTGCCACCCCCATTGTCCAAAATTTTACTAATTTTCTATTCTGCGTCATAAGTTCAACCACCTACCTAGTTTCATCGCTCTATCGCCTTTGGTAATGAATTATCGCACTTTTTCGGTTTTTCGAAATTTTCGATATCGAAAAAGTGGGCGTGGTTATCGTCCGATATCATTTATTTTAAATAGCGATCTGAGATGAGTGCTTAGCAACCTACATACCAAATTTCATCAAGATACCTCAAAATTTACTCAAGTTATCGTGTTAACGGACGGACGGATGGACGGACGGACGGACATGGCACAATCAAATCTTTTTTCGATCCTGATGATTTTGATCTATCTCGTTTCCTTTATACCTGTACACCCAACCGTTATCCAATCAAAGTTAATATACTCTGTGAGGTCTGCTCGACTGAGTATAAAAAACATTTAAAAAAATGCCTACGGGGCTGAAACTTACCGACGCTGTTATAAAATACCCAAGTATGTTAAATAAAATAGTTTGAAGTCAAATCAGTTATCGAAAAATCCACCACGTGGCCACAAAGTTGGTCAAAAATGTTGGACTGTGAAATGATTTTTACACTTGTTTCAATTATCCAAGTTTCATAATGCTTATCATGGTGATCGTGGGTTTTTTACTTTGCTTTGTATACATTTTCTTAACAGTTGGTTATGAATCTGTTGCATGTCAAAATATCTTTGAGATTGGAGAACATTGTTTTTTGGACTTTTGGCATCCTAAAAGTGAAAAAAGTTACACTGTGCGCCGGTAGCGCATAGGCAAATAACCCAATAACACCAATTCACAAAATTCAAATCGCAATTAGGTTTTCCGAATTCAATAAAAAACTAAAGTAAATGCACGTTTCAAAACTCTTGGATTATTAATTTGTAGTTTATGGTATTTGAAAAAAGGTAGAGGAGACTGAGAATCTATACATATTCATCCCTATTCTTGAATCCATCGTAGAAAATCTACGAATACAACCCTCCGCTTCGAATACGAAGAATTTGCTATCACTGAACTCGTGTGAAACCGAAAAAAGTGCTGCCAACATATAATGTCAAATTTTGGATATTCGAAGTCAGCTGAGCGATTGTAAATAAAAATTTCAATTTAAGTTTTAGTTTAAAATTGATTATATCATTTAAAAAAAAGTTTAGTGCTTAAAACGGATTCCATATCATTTGCAGCTTTGTTAGAAAAAAATTAGCAAGAAAGGCGTGATTTAAAAATTGCGAGGAGTCTTGAAATTAGAAGAGGCTATGTATGTGAAAGAATCCGTGTTATAATGAACTTATAAAGGTTTTAAAAAATTGTGTTTTATAAAAACTTTCCGCCTAAACAAGGCTGCGTTTACCTACGTGCTTGGTGTTATAAATGAAGGAAGTACACCGTTCGGTGGGTCATGTCAATGAGTCCTATAATTCGCTTAGCATCGGTAAAACTTTTTTTTTGCGGAAGGTAGCTATCAGCACGGAGTTGGAAAATATTTGACTTTCCGATGTGTCACCACATTTTCCAAAGTTTTGAAAGATGCCTTACTAATTTTCCAAACGCGGCTATGTCCACAATTGATATACTTAGATATGACCAACGAAGAGAACGTAGCGTAAAAAGGGAGTTCTACGAAAAATATAGGTTTGTAATCATGTTTTATAGTTTTTGCAATAATTGTCATTATTGTAAGACCCTCAAAAATTAAAATAAATATTTTAGTAATTTAATTTAATTAATTCTTTAAGCCTTCTTCCAAATCTGTGAAGCTAAGCTGCCGATATGCATACTTATTACAAAGCATTACTTTTTTCCAGATAATTGCATCTTTTTATGGTGGCGCAAGACTATTTGCAATGTTTTCCCAAAATTTGTTAACCTCCTCCGTTAGGCACTTTGTAAAGCCTAGCGCCATTCAGGGTGCTGCTGCAATAGGTCAAGTAAGCAGGAACATTGTTGGCGATTTGTGACAATGTTTGACCTATTATAACAATAGATTGTAATTAAATTATTATACATATCACTTTTAATAATATACTTATATTTTATTTGTTTAATATCCCTTTTTATTCTGAATTTTTAATGATTTTACTTTTTCCCGCAAACTGATACGCGTCGTAGAAATTTGTACGAAACTCTACGATTTCACAGTTCGAGTGTGTTCAGTGAAGGCTTTCTACGAATTCGAACTTACGATGGATTCAGTAAACGTACTTTCGTAGAATTTACGAAAATCGAATATACGATGGGTTCAAGAATAGGGCTGATTATAAAAGTAAACACTTTTTACCTGTCGCCGCTTGACGTTCAAACGCGTGGACGGTTTTTAACCAAACTTACACACAGGTCAGGTACATGGACCCGCATGGTTCTTATGCACTTTTTTTGAAATCGGAAAAGGTGCGTGGCACCTCCCATACAAATGGGATCTTTCATACTCAATATCTTTGTAAGTTTTAATGCTGGACTACTGAAATTTGGTAAGGCGTTATGTAAGTATTTATCCTTATTTTTACCCTATTTTGTAATCGGAAAAGGGGGCGTGGCACCTCCCATACAATGGGATCTTTCATACTCAATATCTATGGAAGTATTAATGTTGGACTACTGAAAATTGGTAGGCGTTATATAAGGTATGTCCCATCCCCATCCCTCCCATCCCTATCCCTATCGATTTCCCTATTGGACAAATATATTTTTTGCCTTCTCCGCACTTTTTTTATTCCGTATACTTAATTTACAATAAGAAATTTCCTACATATCACTTACGTATATGTACATAAAATATTTCAAATTTCAAAATTGTTTCCAAACATTTTGTTTTATGAATATTTTCGGTTCTAGCTGTTCAACAGTAGCCGCCTGCGATTTCAAATTAAAAAAACTCATTCAAAGACATACATACATATGTACATAGAAATATTTAAATTACAAATTTTTATTGCGATTTACTTTTTGCAATAGTAATAAAATTTATTTCACGAAGTCACTCTTAAAGTTTTCGTGCTGCTACAAACGAGTTTCTTTTAGTGAAAAGTGCTGTGATAAAAAAGAGCATTTATTCGACCATTTTTTTTTAAAGTTTTGTTACATATACATTACATAAAATATTTCAAATTAATAAAATTTGTCAATTAGGAAAACTTAAAAATATAGTTTTTTCATGAAACATTAATACAAATTAACAATAAATATCAATAACTACTTAAAGAGCTTTTCTCATATAAAAGTTGATGACTGTATTACGCTGAATTATGATACTTAGCATAATGGCGTTATGTGTGATGGAGATGTTAAGAAAACTAACCTAAACTTAACTTGTCGTAAAAAAACTTTCTAAAATCATCGTAAATATCGACTGCGTTGAAAATTTTAAATTTCGAAAGTCATTTTTTCTTTGAATTTTGTTTTAAGTTTTCTGTCCTGCCTGCTTGGTTAAAATTTCATATAATATTATACTTCAAGTATTTCAAGAGCAAAATTCTTCTGTCAGTTGTTTTTTTTATTTTCTGTTTTACCAGTTTTGGCAGATAGCCGCCTGCGATTTCAAAATAAGAAAAACTCTCTCAAAAATGTAATTGGCCCAATGCTTTAAAATATTTGGGAATTTTATTCACATGAAGTGCAGCAATAGTTTTCAATAATATTTTTTAGTTTAGTCACACCGCTTCTCAATTTAAATAAAACAAAGACCTAGGGATGTGTAATTTACAGGTTCCTAAGTTTTTCACATACATGTTTTTAAAACCTGCTTACACAGTTTTTCATATACCACGTTCATAGAAGAAGTATGTTAAGTTATGAACCTACTAAGTACAGTTAACTTTCTAATACTTTATTGGAAAACTTTAGTACTATTTATAATACTTTATTACTACCTTTTTGGTACTTTTTTTTATCTGTATAACTACTTTTTTGGAACTTTTTTAGTACTGATTTTCAAACTTTTCTTTTACTAATTTTTTTACTATTTTTTATCCAATTTTACTAATTCTTTAAAGTTTTTTTAGCCATTTTGATACTTTTCAATGCATTGCTGGTACTTTTTTACCACTGTTTTTGTACTCTTGGTTACCCTTTTGCTACTTTTTTAATACTTTTACGCTACCTTTTGTGATACATTTTTAAATACTTTTTTGAAATCTCTTTACTAATCTATTTTTCTATTCTTAACTACTGTCCTTTTTATAATTTTTTGGTATCTTTCTACTACTTTTTGTTGGTAGTTTTTAACAACTTTTTTATGCTTTCTTGCAATTTTTTTGGTAATAGCAGTCAAAAGGGTTATGACTAATTTTATTGAGGCAACGATTTTGACATTTGATTCAAATGAATCCATCAGATCTGCCTTTTCAGTTTTTAAAACGACTGCAATTTCCAATACGTCTTGCGTTTGCCATGATCATAAAAACACAATGGCAATCATTGGCATTGTGTGGTGTTGATTTGGAATATCCATGCTTCTCTCACGGTCAATTATATGTAGCATGTTCACGAGTAGGTAAGCCATCAGCTCTTTTTATATACACACAATTCAGGGCAAAACAAAAATATTGTATACGAAGAGCTCTTCAGTAATTAGTTAATTTGAAAAGTATGACAATCGGCAGTCATTTCAATAGCAGACAATATTTTGTCATTGTCTAATCGAATTGATCATTTTTTGTTGAAACGGTTGCAAATGGGTTGCGGCCGTGTTGATTTTATAATTTTTGCATAATGAGCAATATGCATGTTATAAACGATATTTTTCGCTCTGTTCTTAGTCGGACAACGATGAAAATGAATGGTTTTCCGACACAATCACATGAGAAATATAGTTGACCGTGTGAAAACATTAATTCCATTTTCAGACTAGAGGTTTACGCCGATCACTTTATCGGCGGCGGCGGCGTAAGCGGCGCGCCGGCGTACGCCGTGTTTTTACTTTAAAAAGCTTGATTTTGGAATTTGTCTCTTTTTATGTCATTATTGCGGTTTTTTGCTTAGCAACTGGCAATTAGAAAACACATTTTACTTACGGTTGCTATTAATGGTCTATTAATACTCATGACTCTCGTGACACAGGGCGTGTCCAGTTTTTCGGCTGTTTTAAGAGCTACATTTCCCGATCTGCGAACAGTAGCATCCCCATCTCCAGTCGCTACCACGCCTCCTGACCCTCACACCATATGCCATCACAGAAGCTATAGGACTGCGACTTCGAACTAATACCTTCGTCGACGTCACTTTCCTAGAAGCTATAGGTGTAGCTCCGAAGACTTTCCAACGGACGCTTTTGTCGCGCTATGCTGCCGAGCTACACCAGAGAAAACACCTTGAAACGTTAGGGAGTGACTATTCGGCCAAGGATGCCGCCCTCGAAATCATAGCAGTCTAAGTGGATGTTATTGCGTAATGGGAGAAAATCGTATAATCCTCGGTGCATCTACATAATTTAATTTTACAAGGACCCTGGATAAATGTTTAAAATGTAGACAAAGTTGCAGACGTTTTGTGTACCAACATTGTTTCAATATAAATTGATTTCAATAGTCTTCGTTAAATCAAACGATATTTAGAATGAAAGTCGACCGATTTTAGTCGAAAGTTGTTGACTGCTCATTATGGATGACCGCGTACTTCAGTTTTCAGACAGTTCGACTGTCCACTACGTTAGTGTAGTAGCACACACGGTCTTAGTTCGGACTGTCTTGGGACAGCTTTTGCTCACCACTTTGAGTGTTCTTGCGAGACACCTGGTAAATATATGTGCCTACGTATTCACATTTGTAAATGGAGCCGTAACGTGTAGGTGATATTTAAACATGTGATAGGCTATAATCATGTGATTCACTCCAAGGGACTAATTTTGGATAGGCCGCAAATTTAGGGAAATGTCAAACCGGTAGACTTGTTGTTGAGGGAAGTGTGAAATCAAAATTAACATTTCAGACGCTATTGTATAGTTTCGCAAATAACAACAGATGTTTGAATTAGCCCCAGTGATTTTTCAACCCTTCTCTTACGTATGTACATAGACTGGATCGAAACAAAAGTTGCAAATGTCCGCCCCTAATTTGAAGATTATGTTGAGAGGGTTTCGTAAAATTTTTTTATTTTTTTTGATAGTACTTTGTTTACTGAGCCTCAATCTCTACGAAAAAGTGGGTTTGTCCAACACCCAGACAAAAAGTTGATTTGTCGCATAGCTTATTATTATAAATACGAAGTACAGTTTGACTCACTTATTTACTTTGACTTCCCCTATTCCTGATATTTGGCATATCTTTATTAACTTTCAATGCAAACCCTGCAATTTTTCCTCCAAAAATATCATGAGTTTCAGGTCAAAGTATATAAGAATCAGGTAAATAACAGTTGCAATAAATATTGAAAGTGCTATAACTTCTTTGTTTATTAGTTTAGTAATATGGTTTCCCAAAGCAACTTTCTTGAATTATAAGTACTTTTCGTTTGGTAAGGAAAAAACATACATTAGGGGGTAAAATTTTGTTAGCTGACCTAAATCATGTGAAAACGACTTAATAGCTTAAAAGGACATTAAACGGAAATGTGAAGCTTCTCAAAGCCAAAATAATGACATATCAATTTTAAGAATCGACGCCAAATAACCAAGTTACAACGAAAAAACCTTTTTGGCTGTATTTCGCAGGAACAAATTTGAAAAAAAATTTTATGGCGGACATTAGCACTGTATGGGGACCAACCCAGTCTAATGTACATATATCCACAGCTTAAATATGAGGTAAGAAATATTTCAAGGAGTGTTTATGCCCCTAGAATCTACTACAGATTTTACATCACTGATTTCGGTTATTCTTTTAGCCAATCGGGATATACAATTTTTTAAAAAATTCGGCACTTTTTTCAGGTATTTGCTTTTTTTTACAACTTGAGGACATTTGAAAACATTTTCGCCTTGGGTCATTTATATTTGAATTCATCGTTCATTATTAATTTTTCGGAAAAAAAATGCAAATGAGCATATAAAGGTATTATATAACTTTTCTTTTAGTGTTTTGTTTTTAATAACTTGCTGAATTTGGTGATGCAAAGTCCGTGTTAACTGACATCGAAGAGCCAGTTTTTTTAAATAACTTTTGAACAGTTAGAAAGAGTTAAACTTCGCAATTAGTTTCTTGTAACTGGCAGTGATGAGCATCCGTTGATAACACTTTCGACCATATCCTACCAATTTCCGAAAGAACAATAAATGACCTAAACAGTCTTAAACGAGTAGAAATATAGTAACGCGCCGGACGCCGCCGCCCCCGCCGCCGCGCCGATATTGTTGACATTCGGCGGCGGCGTGCCAAAAACGACCAAAATGGGCGGCGGCGGCGGCGGCGGCGGCATTTATCGGCGGCGTATATCTCTAATTCAGACCACACTCAACGATTGGTTCTATCATTTATGATTGCCATGATGAAGCTAAGAGAATTGAAACTTGGATTCGCTAACTCGAACGGCATACCGCAAGAATGGCAGACTATTTGCACGCGTGCCATTGATGGGCAACAGAAATTGAAATCAGTGCGTTGAATTCTCGGAATGAGAACTCCCTGAACTTTCCTTTTAGTACGTTCGCCATTTTATGATATTTTCTTTTGTCTGAGTCAGTAGTTTGGGTCATAATCAGGAACAATTGGTGTGAATCATCGACCTCAGTCTAGGCGCTTTTCAGTTATAAGCATAGTAGCTAACTCACTTTGTTCGTTCCATACAAAATACCTACGAAAATTATTTGCTTTATATATTTTTTTGGGAATTTTTCTAGATATTTTTCTTTCTCTGTTCGAATAACCAGTCCAAATTTGATTTCATTAATTAAAAAAAATCATATAATTACATTATTTAGTTTGGAGCTAATTACAGTATTTAATTATTCATCAGAAAATTTTAACACAAATAATAATGTATATATATATATAGCTTATAAATGTGAAACAGAAGTGTTTTAAGGTGTTTTATTTATTTTCCATATTTTTTTATAACAACGTGGAGTGAAACCCACGGGTATAAGCTAGTAGTTCTATATATTCGTACAGACTTCAGAATTTATGGGTTTTTAAGAGAAAGCGATAACATGGGCCAACACAAAACTTGACTTTGATTTCAAAGCATTAATTTTTCAATCTTTAGGTCGTAATTTGACGAAGAAAATATATGGCATGAAAAAGTTTGCTTTCCTATTTAGGAAACCGCTTGAACAAAATTTTTCAAAATCTGTGGTTTTAATTTTTACTTCAAATGAAACAATTCAAACAATATTTTTATTAGTTTTATATATAAAATAACTTACAAAAAAATGAAAATTATTTAAAATTGTACCTTTTACTTTTTCTTTTATGTTCATAGTTAAGTACTATACCCTCATAAACCCAAATATAGTCCTCCCTCCTGTTTTCATTATATTGGCCTTGATAACGTTGTTCGAAGAAGAGCCTAAAACTCTGCTTTACTTTTTGATAAATTTAAGTCTCTAATCAAATCATTAAAATCTTCAGTTGTGGTGAAATGATGTTTTGATTGTTCTGGTGTCGGTAATAACCTCCTTTTCGGTATTGCTTTTATAAGAACTATGAGATAGCCACTTCCCTGCGATAATTTTTTTGGTGCTCTGGTACTGGTCGCGTCAGATCGTGTGCGATTGGAGCAGAAGATTCAAGATCAGGATATTGGATAGGTTTTGCATTTTTACCTCTACGTCTTTTAATCGGATTCACAATGCAAAAGGAGTACTCTTTAACGTGGTCTTTTGGTTC
Source organism: Eurosta solidaginis (assembly GCA_029619165.1). Classification (NCBI taxonomy): domain Eukaryota; kingdom Metazoa; phylum Arthropoda; class Insecta; order Diptera; family Tephritidae; genus Eurosta; species Eurosta solidaginis. Next base: position 20,519 of record JARSSU010018548.1, read on the forward strand.
TCGCCAGATTCTTGGTGTTTGCAAATTTCATAGATCTTTTCTCACCTCGATACCAACCTAAAATATGAAAGAGAAATCAATATGTCTGCTTTATTTAATTTACTATTTAAATAAGATTTGCTTACCTCCAAACATATTTTACAATACTACAAGCAACATATGGAGCCCATGTCTTGATTCCAAACAGGACAGCGATGAGAGATATATTTAATTCATATTTTATATCTCGAACTTTAATAAATTGCCCACATATATAACAAAAAGCATCAGCTTCATATTTGCACTTTCGTGACGACATTTTTAGGTTATTCTAGATTTGTACAAAACACCTGATCGTTGTTTAGTTATCACTCTCTAGCGTCATGAGTATTGTTACTTATAACTATTACGAAAGCAAACTTTTTACCGAATAAAATATTTAAAGAAATTGTTTAGGTTAAACGGTTTTATTGGAACAATATTTACATGAAGCAATAATAATACTAAAGGCTAGAAATAATTAGGTAGGTACTAGTCATCACACTCCTAATCAATCTAGGGCGTTGATCAGACAATTAAATAAAAGCGTTTTGCGCGTGAAATTTCTAAAAATGTGAGGCGTAGCATAACCAGATTAGGGTTCAGTTGGTATTATACATGACTATCAATAGAAATTTTACGCGTCCAGTGCTTTTATTTAATTGTCTGATCAACGCCCTAGATTAATGAGGATTGTGATGACTAGTACCCAGGCCTACCTAATTATTTTCTAGCTTTTAGTATTATTATTACTTCATATAAGTATGGTTTTCAATAAAAACGTTTAACTTAATTTAATTATTTTATTTTCAAGTTTTTAGACTTTATTTAATTGCCTATTATTTGTCAATCTATTTAGTTCATTTAGTGACTCATTATTACAAGGATTTTCCTGACAATTTGTTACAATCTAAGTCCTCAATACACAATCCTTCCAAAGACTTCACTCGACTCTGCGCCACGTGTGCTTGTCCCTCCTCCAACTCCAAAATATTTTGATGTCACTTCTACCGGACTGTATGTAATATTTGTTCCAAATATGAGCCAAATCGGACAACATATGTCGCTTTCTATTCATGTATGTATTATGTTCCAAACATGGACCAAATCTGACCGCAAATAGGATTTTCTTGAATATCTTGATCTTTGCGCCACCTAGCGACGATTTTTTTTCATAGGTCGCTTTCTAATCTTGTATGTATGATGTGTTCCAAATATGAGCCAAATCGGACCGCAAATACGATTTTTGTGAATATCTCGATCCTTGGGCCACTAGCGCGATTTTTTTCTTATTATTGCATTGTCATCGGGTTCTGAACTATATTCCAAGTTTCAAGCTTGTAGATTATCGGGAAGTTATTTAAATTTCAATTACAAAATTCGTGCCAGCCAGCCGTCAAGTCAACCTAAATAAAACCGTTAAAAAAGGTATTTTATTTTCGTTCTTGTTTATAATAAAACAGAAAATCATGAAATAAACTTTAGGACAAAGAACAAAAATTTTTTTTGTAGAGTCCTGTAATCGCTGTGAAAGCACAATTTGTTGTTATTTTAGTGATTAATTACTTGAAAGTGGGAATTTCATTTAAATTTATTATTTGAAACTATCAAGTCGACACGATGCGCAACTGTTTGCTGAGATATCGATGTCTTTTTGTAAGCACAATGCACAAACGTAAATTTTCACCACAAAAACTCGACCATATATTTTTTATATGCCCATATATGTATGTTTTATGAAAATGAGTAAATTTACGCCAACTGCAGGAAATTTTGCTTTAAAAATTATGTATGCATATAGGTGGGACTTTACAGGGGAAGAAATTGATTGATTATGAGACTGAGGAAATTTAGCACAAATTGCAAATCTAAACCTCAGGATTTTATGTATGTATGTATGCGATTTTCGATACTTCTTGAACGAGTAATTTTCTTTATTTCATATTTCTTTATTCAGTCAGAGCAGATTAACAAAAGTTTCTTATACAAAGTAAAAAGTGTTAAAAAATTAACATAACATAGAGCAGTGCTGCTCAAAATTTTTATATGGAAGCGCGAATCACAATACATGTACAAAATTGTATGTGCACTGGAACTTTTTTGTATTTAAAAAAATATAATTAATAAATTTTAATTGTTTGAGGTCGGAAAAAGTTGAATATTTGGTTTCAAGTTACAAAATATTTGCTTAAATATTACGTTAATAGTTATATCACCAACACACAAGAATCAATAAATTTAATTCTGAAAGTAGCAAAAAATTATATTAACCTCTAGCCTCAAGTTTTGTGGAAACATATTCTATATACATATATCGTCGGAATTTGGGTTTCAATAATCATACTAAAAGTGAATGTAGAGATTTCCGCAAATGTTGCATTGGTAATTGAATTTCAAAACTTTTGAAATGCTTAATTAGAGGGCTCCGCTTGGTTTGTTTTAAATTTGTGTTCAAATTTTACATACATATATTAGCAACAGCGGTTACTGAGGTGCTGAAATACCGTTTGAATTTAATAAAATGTTTAACAAGTAAATGATAGGCATGGTCCATACTGGCTTGAATGAGTGGCATCATGTATATGCGTCTATGAGTTTATGTGTTTTGTGTCCAGGTTCGTGTGTTGGCCGCAATGTTGCATTGACTGGCGCAACATCACAAAGGCAACATTGTGTCTGGAGTAGACGGCGCAGCAACATTGCTGATGGCGTAGCAACATTGTTGATGGCGTAGCAACATTGCCGTCAAGACAGGAAAAAAATGTATCTTTGTAGGTGTTAGTTTTGTGTAAGCGTTTAAGTGTATGAATGTATGAGTGTGTAGATGCATAAGTGAAAATACGGGAAAGCCGAAAGATAGCTTTGCTTAGCTATAAAAGGGCACAACGTTAGGCAACGGACAAAGTATCATTTTATCAATGCCCAGTGTGAGTGAGCGTGCAGTTTGTTTAAAAAGTTGTTCCCCGAAAATATTAAAATAAAATAAGTGTGTGCGGTGCACACCCAGGGGAAGTTTACTTCTTTAATTTAGCATTTCGCCGTCTATCACGAGCCCCGTTGTTATCTTTCGGCATATCGGTCCCTAAACGTAACCAACAAAATTATGATATTCATTTGTTTACAGATATCGGTAATTCTATTTCTCACAAAATATCACAACCGTAATAAATTCCATTACAAAGACAAATCAAATGCAATTATGATGTAAGTGGCGTTTCGCATTAAATGATTAAAAAAAACATATATTAAAGATAAAAAAGAAATATATGAAAAAAAACAAATTAGAAAAAGTAGCCAGCCTAGGACCCGCGACCTTTGCGTGCTCATTCGCACGCTTACCACATGTGCCATACAGACGTTTTCATTTTTATGTCAAATGCCGTACTTAAGATTGTCTATGCTGCTTTTGCTATATGAGCGTGGTGTGTTCGTAAAATTCCACACACACATATACATACAAAGCATCACTAGCTGCTATATGAGTGTGGTGATGTTGAATTATAACTCGGAAATAAGGAATGGTGATTTTATACTCTAAAAACTCTGAAATAAATGAATGTTATTTTATACTCTGAAAATGTGTTTGTTGACAGATATCGGTAATTCTGAAGTGTAACCTTCTTTAAATTAAACTAAGGAATAGTTTTAGACTTTTAATTTTATTATTATTAATCAAATTTCTACAAAGATACAAGTGGCTTATGATAACTAAAATATGAAACATATGTCTTAGTTTCGATTTGATCAATGTTCCTTTGAAACACGGCGTCAATTGCTGTTTTTGATCGCGTTGTAGATTCAGTGCGACTGCTGCAAAGCTTTAAATTAAATTTGTTGGCGAGAAATTCAATTAATGAGATCGCTGTATCCGAGGCAAATTTACATTGAAATCTCCACTTAAAATCATCGGCATTTTGTGGTAGTCTTTGTGTGAGTATATTTTGACTAACCCTCGTGGATGAATGTCATCATTTTAGTTTCTTTGCTTTATTGGGAGTAAAGATATAAATTGCTACAATTACTATTGTTTTGTTGCTACCCAAGTGACTTTCACACAGCACATATTTCTCCCACCTTAGAAATCTGAACCGGGAAGCATTGATTCCAAGTGTGTTGGCGTTGAGTGTTTGTTTGGTGGAGTAACAACACTTTCCCGGTCTTGGGTGTTCGGCAGATTGCAACACACACCAGCTCTTGTATAGGTATTTTAAATTGATACTTTATCGATTGGGATGTCTAAAACCGTATCATGATCATCCACGTCTGCTGTGCAAAGATTAGAAATCCAATGGGCAATTTTTCCTTTTCACTGAAAAATATTCAAATATAATAGATTGACTATTTTATTGCATTATATTGCACAAGTCACAGCATCTTCATTTACAAGAAGCGTAGTGATATGTAATCCATGACTCTCGCCTCCCTCCGTTGATATTTCTCTGTCCATTATTCTTTAACACTTTATATAGTACTTTGTATTAAATTTTTCCATCCATTTCATTGGCACTCCACGTGTGAGAACATCGTACGTTTGCCTAACTGTCGAATCATTGCGAAAAGGTCCGCGTTGCGTTCTTTCTTTCACATACCAAAGAAAATTTGGTATTGATCGCAAGGAAAGCTAAATTACTTTCTATACAATTATTTATATACTCCTCTGATGTCATTCATTTGCTGTCGTGTAATATTGTGTTTCTTCCTACATGCTTGAAAGCACTAGTGAGTGAATTACGGACTCTTAACCTCATAATTTTCATAGCAACGTACAATAAATGATAACGAGTACTCCCCGTCTTTCATATCTCCTTAATTCCACTAGTCGCTATTGTAAATTGTGTAGCGTGTACTCCCTCTCTGAATTACGTAATGACCTAAGTTAAATGCTGGATGAAAGGGAGTTCTTCAGCGTGTTCATCAAAATTTTGCTTTCGGATGATTATTCTGCCCAGGTGCAATGCGTAAATACTCATCATCATTCCACATCAGAGTTTGTTGCTGCGCAGTTAGACTTTCTTCTAGTGGTATATTTTCACTTATTTCTCTCTATTGATTTCAATAGTACTATCTTGCATTGAAAAGCTTTCATCTATTTTAATATCGTACATAACATATAGTGGTGTTTGCGTCAAATATTGAAGCCATAAACGAAGTGTTCTTTTATTTACCATCCCGATAAAAGCTTGATTTGTGATTTTCTTTCTTCTCTGATATGAACATTAATGCAGTGGTCATCATCCATATGTCGAGGTAAATGACTAACCATATGTATTCACATCGACGGGTACATTATTATTTGCCCATAAATCCGTATTGCCCATGAACGTGTCGCAACCGCCTCATTTGCATGAAAGGAATTCGTGGAGAGACGAGTCTCTCGGTAATTAAATCTAGAGGTGGTAAAAACTCTGGTTTTTTAGATATTTAAATCCATTAATTTAGACATCGTTGGATACTTTTTTTTGGATAGCCATGTAACACGTATTGCACAGTAAAATATTCTCAGTGGCGTTATAATTTTCCAATAATTTCCCTTAAAATTTGTTCATGTTATGCGCGTGATGGTTTTAAATCCAACTTGAACCACATCGATCACACACGGAGCATACATATCCACAACGATGTCTAAAAACTTTTTTTGAAACTCTCTGTGGGCAACTGTGTTTCGGTGAAGACGTGAGTACGGAATAATGACTTTGTATATCCGCTTGTGGTATCAGCTGAAATGTTATAACTCACATTTAGTCATTAAGGTTTTAAGACCAATGAACGAACAACGATGTTTACATACATATATATATCGCTCCTTTATTTTAAGCAGTGGCACTTTTTCAAAATACATATTACCTATAGTAGTCTTTTTAGAAGAGCCATTTCAGCTGTCAACAGTTTAACAAAGATCATGATTCATTGGGCACAATTTCTCGCAATTAGTTCAAAAATCATAATTTTAGAGTTATGACACATTGAATTAAATGAGCGATACATATGTACATATACATATCTATGTAAAAGTATTTGAATACTCACAAGGATAAACTACATCATTATGTCCAATGTGGAGCATGTTCTTGCACAGGTGATATATCCACTACAACAAATATCAAATAAGAAAGATTTGACTATTGATTACGAAATACATATCGCTCGTTCCAAAGTAAAGAGATGTATTTCAAAATTTTAATTTTTTGGGAAAACGAGTTCAAATTTTATCATAGAGCTCCTTTACAAAAAAAAACTCAAGGCATCCACGGACGCAATTTTCGTACTTTTGATCATTTTGCAATTTAGAGAACAATCTCATCAGTCAGTTATTTATGTTTATCATAAAAACCCGAAAAACGAAAATTTTTGACTTACACATCTTTACTTTGGAACGGACGATATGCACTTGTGTAAAGAGGTACTTAAGACCACCGTGTTCACTGTTTAGCACATTCATTAATGTCCTCCGGCGTGCACGACATTCACGTGTGAGTTCAATTGAAGTTTTTGGGGTTTTTCTAGTTAGCATTCGCCGTTGGTCATGAGCCCCGTCCCTATTTCGCGGCATATCTATCCCTAAACGCAATATGGTGTACCAACAAAATTATGAAAACCTGGTGAAACAGTAAGCACAGCGCGCCCCGATCTCTTTGACGTTTTACTCCGACTTCGCTGAATTCAATAAAACTGAATAGAATATTACATAGTAACATATAATTTCAAATCACACAAATATGCAACATTTTGCTTATAAATAACAGCACATATGTACATATGTACATATATATTTCACAAATTTGTATTTACATATGTATGTAAGTATGATAAATAGCTTTTAAACTCTCTGGCACCTGAGTGTGGGTTTAAACTCTAAAATAAAAGAATGGTGATTTTATAATTAGCTTTTAAACTCTCTGGCACCGGCGCGTGGTTTTAAACTCTCAAATAAAAGAATGGTTATTTTATACTTAAAAAAATAAAAATTAGACAGTAGATAGCGTCGAACCCGCGACCTTTGCGTGCTCATTCGCACGCTTACCACATGAGCCATATTGACGCTTTCACTTTCATGTCAACTGCCGTACTTAAGATTGTCTATGGTGCTTTTGCTGTATGAGTGTGGTGCGGTTGTCGCTTGGCAACAACAGCATTCATATGGTTGTTGTCTTCCAATTTCATTATTTTCTCATATGCCTGCCGCTATAGAAGTAAACTTCAAAAAATGTTTGAAGTGCGCGGCCTAAAGCGAAAAAAAAGGTTTGTTGTGCGTGAATAAAAGCGAAACTTAAAGTTGTGCGCGCCGAAAAGTTTTTCGCGAAGCGTGAAAAAGAAAACGACGCCGAATGGGAGTAAAGGCTAGGTTATCTTGCCCACCACCAAGCGGTTCCCGACTCAGGACAGCAGCAGACAGTACCTGGTAGTAAAATCGGTTTCCTTGCCCTGAATTTTTTATCTCCCAACAAATTGCCATGCCCACTGGGAAGCTGGCTTTCATATAGCCAATTTTCCAAGCAAGCCAAAAGCAAATTTGCATGCATATATGCACGCCTTCACACAGACATATGTATGTCGGTGTGTATATTAATCAGGAGAAAAAAAAATAGTTCTAGCAACATCAGTCTCTTTACACTACGAATTCTTCAAGAATAATATTTTCTTTCTTTATATTAACAGGGCACTCCCTTTTGGAAGAATGCACTTGGCAGAGCATGAAAATTGCGGTTTACGGCCTAAAGGCCAAATCGGCAATACAACCATTACAGCACTTTTTTATGGCAACATACGCCGCAACAACCACACAGCAGCTATTATTGGCGATGTCCCTCCCAACAAAAAATAATCATCTTTTAATATTGGCGGTGCAACACCTACCACAAAAACTGCCATTCCGCTTTCACCAACAATCACACATTTGAGTTTTTCCGAACGCACACCGCACTACAAAACTACACACATGTGCTTTCCGCACGACACCCAACATCTACAACAACACATATATTTTTTTTATCGGCGGCGCAACGCCAACAACAAGTACGACACCTTTTTCTACTGGCAATTACAATTCCCACCGGCGGGCCACATATTTCGGTATCGACAATATATTGCCACCACCACAACAACGACAACAACACCATCTTCATTCACCACCAGCTTGAAAAGTTAATTTTTTTAACATCACCCAGCTAAGAAGTTACAATATAAGGAAGTCTAAAGGCGGTATTGGCGAGGTCATTTCCAACAACCAAATCACACTACAACGGCAGTCAGCAGAAAATCATCGAAACTTAACTTCAATAGTACTTTTTTTGCACCTTTTGTATGCATATCTTTATATATGTATCTGTTCATATGTATATTCTTTTTATGTTGATTTTTGGTAGGAAAAAAGACTAAGGGCGCGGATCAAATGTTAGTGGGAAAATTGTGCTAAGCAAATTTTTGACAAGGTTTAAATAATATTTCACTTTGTTTTTTTTGAAATATATTAATTTTTTTATTTCAGTCTGCTCTTTTTTTTCTCTTTTGACATTTATTTGGATTCTTTATTTTTCATTCCTTACGTCTTCTTTTGTGGATAGTTACTATATTCAAAGTACACCGATTCTGTTAACGGTGTGCTCTGCCTATAGCCGCACTTCCGCACATGCGGTTTTTTATGTGCCATTTCGATTAGACCGCGGCTACTCGAAATTATGGAATTTTGAACTTTCTTTCTTTCTTTTTTGCTGGCACAAATTACACTTATATATATTTGCCAGGACGCTTCTCGCAAACTTACCTTATCCTTCCGGCACGAGCATTAGGGTATTCTGACTTATAAGCACCCACATAAAATTCTTAAATTTTCTGCATATTTATACTGAGTTGTACCACGTTGTTTTCTCTTATATGTGCATCACGACTATAAATGTGTTTACGTATCTCATGTGACGCTCATGAGCCAAGATTGTAAGCGTCGATCAAATTGTATCAGTGTTTGAGCGTGATCCTATGTACATATGTCTGTTTGAGTTTTTTATGTATTGTGAGTTTGAGCTACTCAACTGCAAGCGCGGGCCGCGCTCGTTGATAAGAAGAGTAACTTGGTAGAGTGTTTTGAGTGTGAAACATTAAAATTATCAAAATAATCACCTGCTTTAGTGTATGTACATGTGTTAGCACAGATTCCTGCTCCTTAGCAAAATAGCAACAGGAATTAGGATCAGAAAAATATAAAACAGATTGCACACGCAAACATATGTACATGCAGAAAACGTCACAAACGTACATTGTCACTTACATACATCTACCTTTGGTTTTCATATACACATAAATTATTTTACTTTGATGACCTACTTTTACTTGTACATAATTGCTCTTATGTTTACCTTGGGCGGTTGCTTTGCTGTAGGTCAGGGACGAGGGTTCTTGATTGTTTTTTGTTCGCCTCTTATTTTATTTGTTTGAATTTGTATCTCTCTCAGGTACTTTAGAATAGCTCCTATTAATTAAACTATGCAGTGTAGGTGCTCACAAAAGTAAATGTTTTATTTGAGTTCACCACCCTTCGTCTATTAGTCGTAAGTATTTTGCTCGTATTGAATTGGAATTCGAAATTGCTTGAATTGAATGCCATGTTATGTAGCAATAAAACAAATAAATTTGGCATACAAATTTGAGCAATCTTTTAATTTTATTTTGAGCTAATAGAAATTTTGAGCAGTGATCCTAGTAGTTAAGCCTTTTGAAATCCTTGTCAAATATTTGTCATTAAACTTTGATTTTAAGTAGAAATCATTGAACTAGTAGTAGGGTGTTAGTTGATAATTTGTAAACCAAGAACTTTGTAAATAGATTATAAGAATTATGTTTGGATGAAATTTGAATACATTCATTATGCAGGCAAAGGGCTAGGTTGACAATATTTGGTGTAGTTGCTGCGCGTGGCAAGGTAAGGTGTGTGAGGTGAGTGATAGGGAAATGACTTATTGACGGACGGCAGACTAGTGTCATGTTGGGGGCGCTGTAAGTAGATAGGAGTAAACACAGTGCCCACGGTGCGGTGCAAGTTGCACTGCAGAGGGAGGGCAGACTCCACCTGACAAGACAGCCTTCATCTTTTCCTTCCATTATGCTTTCCCTTCCCACTTTGCCCTCACGTCTATTTCTATCTTTTTCAGCTTTTTCTTTCCCTTCACTACACAGCAGGTATGAACCCTTTTTGTTTCCTGTGGCTGCTAGGTGAGGTCGGTCGTGCAATACCCGCCCAAGACGACGAGCTGGCCTGGCCCGCAGCATACCTGCTTGCCGCCGCTCCTCACACCCAAAACAGTCCCCACGTAACAATGGCGCCCAATGTGTCGCCTAATGCACAGGGTCATTCCAACCGCTTTACGTGAATGTGTTTTGTTTATTTGGATGACTTGTTAGGGTGTTCAGTAGATTTCGAGTCTCATATGTGTTTGTTGGAAAAGGTCATTCGTGTCTTCGTGAGGCTAAGTTAACAATAAATGTAGAAAAAGAGCAAGTTCTGTTTCAAAGAGTTCGATATCTAGGTTACGTATTCGGGGATGGTTGCATTAGAATAGACGCCAATAAAGTGGTAGCTGTGAGGGGACTTTCCAGTTCCGAAAACACCGAAGCAACTACGACAGTTGCTGGTTATGTCGGGCTGCTACCGACGTTTCATACAGGACTATGGCGACAATTGCAGCTCCCCTGCACGACTGCCTCAAGAAGACAAAATAAAGAATTTACTATGACGGACGAAGCAATCAAATCACTTGAACTTTTATAAGCAGAGTTTGGTTTCTGCACCGGTGCTCACACATCCAACTTTAATCGTCGTTTTTATATTCAATGTGATGCATAAACTGACGGAGTGGGAGGGGTTTTGTTTCAGTTGGACGATGACCAGAACGAAAGACCGATTGCCTACGTTTCGGCAAAACTAAATAAAGCGCGGAAAAACTACAGCATAACAGAACTAGAATGCTATGCCGCATCGTGAGTGTCAAGAGATTCCGACCTTACGTGGATGGGACCCCGTTCACCATTATAACTGATCATGACGAGCCTCAAATGGCTCATGAATCAGAAAGATCTTTCTGGGAGGTTGGCAAAGTGGAGTTTGAAACTCCAGGGTTATGATTTCGATATCCAACATCGAAAGGGTGCGCAAACGTGTTCCCGACACACTCTCACGAATGCACATGGACGAAATACTGACGAACGATAGAGCCATAGACGTGTGTCTCGAGTCACCGTGCTTCGAGTCACAGGAGTATACGGAGTTGAAAAAGACGTTGACCGAGAACAAAGACAAGTTACCGGATTTGTGTTTATCGGACGGTTACGTTTACAAATGGACGCAATTCGACATGGGGGATGATCTTCTAGCGGACCAGACCTGGAAGCTCTGGGTTCCGTCGGAGTTGCGACCGGGGCTGGTAGAGTCGTCTCACAACTCACCGTCCGCTGGTCATGGTGGCATCCACAAAACATTATCCCGACTACGTCAAAAATACTACTGGCCAGGAATGGTCACCGATGTATGCGCTCTCACGTAAAGACTGCGAAGCTTGCAAAACTAAAAAACTCAAAAACGTTTTCAAACACGCCATGATGGGAAAACAAAGGCTCACAGAGCGACCGTCGCAACGCTTATTCATAGATTTTATTTCGCATTTTATTGCATTTGCGCTCGCCGCAGCGTTACACACACTCCGCAATCAACATGTGGCCTTATTTTGGCCACTTTCGATATGCCAATGATACAGCATGCTGCATCATATGAGCTATACCTAAAGCTGGCGGCGGCAAAGGATGTTGATTGCGATGTGCAGGAAACAAGCGATAGAATGCACCTCATCAGAAATGAGATAATGAAAGAGCTGAAGTTGGTCCATGATCAGAATAAAAAGGTGTATGATACTAGGAGTAAGGATATTAAGTTTCAAATTGGACAAGTGGTATATCGCCCGAAACTTTAAGCAAAGTTCCCAAGTCGATAACTACAACGCCAAGCTAGCTCCGAAACAAGTAAAATGTATCGTACTTAACTCCATAGGGAATTCGATGTATGAGCTTGGTGATAGCAATAGGAAAAAGATCGGCGTATACACGCTAAAGGCATTTTTTCAAAATAGTTTAATGTTTTTGTAGTGCTAGTAATTTTGTTCCATGTTATTTTTTTATTTATCGACGTATTTTATTTATTTATTTATTTACTGACGTATTGTATTTATGCATTTATTGACGTATGTGAATATTTTATTAAATTATTTTTATTTTCCTGCCTTTTTTATTTATTTGATTATTTTTTGCATTTATTTAGATTTTTATTTATTTATTTATTTTACATATGTTACTTGACTATATGACCTGTGATATTTATTTTATTTAATCCTTTTATTTCATCTTTTTTATTGCCAGTGATATTTCATTTTATTGTTTTTATTAAGTTTTATTATCTGTGATATTTTATTATTTTGAATTATTCTATATTTTAGATTCTATCTGTGATATAGGTTATGTATGGTATAAGGAGTAGAAGTGACCCAGTGACGTAGTATGTAGATGTAGCAATAGAACCAAGCGCTAACAATAAAATTGAGCCCGGCATTGAGTCGTGGGTCGAGGCCACACGTTGGACGCGGAAACAAAATATTGCAGACTGCGTATGAATTTTTTTACGCACACGCTCCATAGTGCAGGCACCATCGGCGGTTGCGATCCTGTAACGACAGCCTGTCTCCATACTGGCTTGAATGGGTGGCATCAAGTATATGTGTCTATGTGTTTATGTGTTTTTGTGTCCAGGTTCGTGTGTTTGCCGCAATGTTGCAATGACTGGCGCAACAGCACAATGGCAACATTGTGTCTGGAGTAGACGGCGTAGCACATTGCTGATGGCGTAGCAACATTGCAGTCAAGACACGAACTAAATGTATCTGTGTTGGTGTTAGTTTGTGTAAGCGTTGAAGTGTATGAATGTATGACTGTGTAGATGCATAAATGGAAATACGGGAAAGCCAAAAGATAGCTTTGCACGTGTAGGTAAAATTTTCCGTTCTAAGTAGCGTTCTCTGCCACGGCGGTAGCAATAAAGGGCACAAAGTTAGGCAACGGACAAAGTATTATTTTACCAGTGCCCAGTGTGAGTGAGTGTGCAGTTTGTTTAAAAAGTTGTGCTCCGAAAAATATTTAAAAAAAAGTTTGAAATGCGCAGCTTAAAGCGAAAAAAAAGTTTGTTGTGCGTGAATAAAAGCGAAACTTAAAGTGGCGCGCGTGAAAAAGAAAACGACACCGAAAGGAGTAAAGGCTAGGGTTATCCTGCCACCACCAAGCGGTTCCCGCTCAGGACAGCAGTAGAAGTTCCTGGTAGTACAATGGTTTCCTTTGCCCTTGAACTTTTTTATCTCCCACCAACTTGGCATGCCGCTGGGAAGCTGGCTTCCATATCGCCAATTTTCCCAGCAAGCCAAAAGCAAAATTTGCATGCATATATGCACGCCTTCACACAGACATATATATGTCGTTGTGTATATTAATCAGGCAGACAAAAAAAAATAGTTCTAGCATCACCAGTCTTTTTACAATAGGAATTCTTCAAGAATAATGTTTTTTCTTTCTTTATATTAACAGGGCACTCCTTTTGGAAAGAACGCACTGGGCAGAGCATTTTGCGACCTAAAGGCCAAATCGGCAACACAACCGTTTACAGCACTTTTTTATTTGCAACATACGGCCGCAACAGCCAAAGCAGCAGCTTTTTATATTGGCGATATCGCACGCCAACAACAAATACTCCATCTTTTAATATTGGCGGTGCAACACCTACCACAAAAACTACCATTCGCTTTACCAACAATATACACACTTTGAGTTTTCCCGACGGTACACCACGCTACAAAAAACACATACATTTGCTTTCGACGGCACCCACTATCTACAACAGCCACACATTTTTTTATCGGCGGCGCAACGCCAACAACAAGTCCGACACCTTTTTCTACGGGCATTACAATTCCCACCGCGGCCACATATTTCGGTATCGGCAATATATTGCCACCACCACAACAACGACAACAAACACCATCTTCATTCACCACCAGCTCGACAAATTAATTTTTTTAACATAAACCAGCTAAGAAGTTACAATATAAGGACGTCTAAGGCGGGTATTGGCGGAGGTCATTTCCACAACCAAATCACACTACAACGGCAGCAGCAGAAAATCATTGAAACTTAACTTCAACAGTGTTTTTTCCACCTTTTGTATTTTTTTTGTATATCGGGCGGGAATCAAATGGTCTTTATATCTGCACTTGTTAGTGGGAAAATTGTGCTAAGCAAATATTGATAAAAAAAAATAAAAATAAATGTAAGGCGCGATACCTCCGCAAGAGATCTAAGGCCGAGCTTATCTTCCAATTTGCGTCGTGCTTCTCTTGATTTTCCCTACAAATTGGCCGGACGGGACCTACATGTTTTATGCCGACTCCGAACGGCATCTGCCAGGCAGATGAGTTTTCACTGAGAGCTTTCATGGCAGAAATACACCGGAGCGCTTGCCAAACACTGCCGAGGGGCGACCCCGTTTAGAAAAAAATTTTTTTTCTAATTTAAAAACCTTATTTCTAAAATTTTGATGTTGCTTTGCCCGGGGTGCGAACCCAGGGCATACGGTGTGGTAGCGGAGCACGCTACCATCACACCACGGTGGCCGCCATATTGATAAAGTCTAAATAATATTTCACTTTGTTTTTTTGAAATTTTTTTCAGTTGAGCAGAGCTCACAGAGTATATAACTTGATCGGATAACGGTTGGTTGTACAGGTATAAAGGAATCGAGATAGATATAGACTTCCATATATCAAAATCATCAGTATCGAAAAAAAATTTTATTGAGCCATGTCCGCTCTGTCCGTTAACACGATAACTTGAGTAAATTTTGAGGTATCTTGATGAAATTTTGTACGTAGATTCCTGGGCACTCATCTCAGATCGCTATTTAAAATGAACGATATCGGACTATAAGCACGCCCACTTTTTCGATATCGAAAATTTCGAAAAACCGAAAAAATGCGATAATTCATTGCCAAAGGCGGTTAAAGCGATGAAACTTGGTAGATGGGTTGGCGTTATGACGCAGAATAGAAAATTAGTAAGATTTTTGGACAATGGGCGTGCACCGCCCACTTTTACAAGAAGGTAATTTAAAAGTTTTGCAAGCTGTAATTTGACAGTCGTTAAAGATATCATGATGAAATTTGCAGGAACGTTACTACTATTACTATATATGTGCTAAATAAAAATTAGCAAAATTGGATGAAGAACACGCCCACTTTTTAAAAAAAAATTTTTTAAATTAAAATTTTAACAAAAAATTTTATATCTTTACTGTATATAAGTAATTAAGTCAAAATTCAACTCCAGTAATGATATGAATGCAACAAAATACAAAAATAAAAGAAATTTCAAAATGGGCGTGGCTCCGCCCATTTTCATTTAGTTTGTCTAGAATACTTTTATGCCATAAGTCGAACTAAAATTTACCATCCTTCTCAATTTGGTAGGGGCATAGATTCTATGATGGTAACTGTTCTCTGTGAGAGATGGGCGAAATCGGCGGAAGCCACGCCCAGTTTTTATACACAGTCCACCGTCTGTCCTTCCGCTCGGCCGTTAACACAATACTTGAGCAAAAACGATATATCTTTACTAAACTTTGCCCACGTACTTATCTGAACTCACTTTATCTTGGTACGAAAAAATGAAAAATGCATAATGCTATAACCAAATACGAAAAAAGGGATGAAACATGGTAACTGGATTGGTTTATTGACACAACATATAACTTTGGAAAAAACTTTGTAAAATGGGTGTGACACCTACCATATTAAGTAGAAGAAAATGAAAAAGTGCTACAGGGCGAATCAACAGCTCTTGGATCTTGGCAGGAATATTGTTAGTGGTATTGCATATATAAATAAATTAGCAGTACCCGACAGATGATTTTCTGGATCACCTGGTCCACATTTTGGTCGATATCGCGAGAACGCCCTCACATATACATCTAAGGCCACTCGCTTTAAAACCCTCATTAATACCTTTAATTTGATATCCATATCGTACAAACACATTCTAGAGTCACCCCTGGCCCACCCTAATGGCGATATCTCGAAAAGGCGTCCACCTATAGACCTAATGCCCACTCCCTCTTAAATGCTCAGTAACAACTTTCGTTTGATACCCATATCGTACAAACATTCTAGAGTCCCCCTGGCCCACCCTAATGGCGATATCTCGAAAAGGCGTCCACCTATAGACCTAATGTCTACTCCCTCTTAAAATGCTCAGTAACACCTTTCGTTTGATACCCATATCGTACAAACATTCTAGAGTCACCCTGGTCCACCCTAATGGCGATATCTCGAAAAGGCGTCCACCTATAGACCTAATGCCCATCCCCTCTAAAATGCTCAGTAACACCTTTCGTTTGATACCCATATCGTACAAACATTCTAGAGTCACCACTGGGCCCACCCTAATGGCGATATCTCGAAAAGGCGTCCACCTATAGACCTAATGCCCACTCCCTCTTAAAATGCTCAGTAACACCTTTCTTTTGATACCCAGCTCGGCCACACATTCTAGAGTCACCCTTGGTCCACCTTTATGGCGATATCTCTAACGGCGTCCACCTATAACTAAGGATTAATCCCTTTTCAAATACTCATTACCACCTTTCATTGATACCCATCTCGTACAAAACACATTCTCGAGTCACTGGCCCACCACTAATATGGCGATATCTCGAAAAGGCTCTGCGCACTGAGATCGAACCGTGTATGAATGCCACTACTACTCTTAAAATGCTACAGTACACTTTCGTTGCTACCTTATCGTACAACATGCTAGAGTCACCCGTTGGTCTCACCTTTATGGCGATATCTCGAAAGGCGTCCACCTATAGAACTAAGGATTACTCCTATTAAAATACTCACTACCACCTTTCATTTGATACCCATATCATACACAACACATTCAGAGTCACCCTGGCCCACCCCAATGCGATATCTCGAAAAGGCTCACCTATAGACCTAATGTCCCCTCCCTCTTAAATGCTCAGTAACACCTTTCGTTTGATACCCATATCGTACAAAACATTCTAGAGTCACTCCTGGCCCACCCTAATGGCGATATCTCGAAAGGCGTCCCCTAGAGACCTAATGCCCCTCCCTCTTAAAATGCTCAGTAACACCTTTCGTTTGATACCCATATCGTACAAACACATTCTAGAGTCGCCCTGGCCCCCCTACATGACTATATCTCGAAAAGGCGTCCACCTATAGACCTCATGCCCACTCCCTCTTAAATGCTCAGTAACACCTTTCGTTTGATACCCATATCGTACAAACACTTCTAAGTCACCCTGGTCCACCTTTATGGCGATATCTCGAAAAGGCGTCCACCTATAGACTAAGGATCACTCCCTTTTAAAATACTCATTACCACTTTCATTGATACCATATCGTACAAACACATTCTAGAGTCACCCTGGCCCACCTTTAATGGCGATTCTCGAAAGGCGTCCACCTATAGACCTAATGCCACTCCCTCTTAAAATGCTCAGTACCACCTTTTCAGTTTGATACCCATATCGTACAAACATTCTAGAGTCAGCCCTGGTCCACCTTTATGGCGATATCCCTAAATGGCGTCCATGACCATAGAACTATGGCTACTCTCTCTTAAAATACTCTTTAATACCTTCCATTTGATACACATGTCATACAACCACATTCCAGGGTTACCCTAGTTCATTTTCCTACATGTGTGATTTTCCTTATTTGTGTCTCCATAGCTCTCAACTGAGTAGGTAATGTTCGGCAATTCACCCGAACTAGCCTTCTTACTTGTTTTTTGTATAAATTGTTTTTATTCACTCTGCGCTTTTTTTAATTTCTTTGATTACTTTTCTTTTGCAATTTTCCTATCTTTTGACATTCTAATTTGGATTCTTTTATTTTTTGGATTCTTTGCGTTTCTTTTGTGTATAGTTATCTATAGTTTAAAGTACACCGTTCTTATCGTTGTGCTCTGCCTAGTACGCCGCACTTCCGCACATGCGTAGTGCCGTTTCGATTGAGACCGCGCGTAACTCGAAATTATGGAATTTTTAGAACTTTCTTGTTCTTTATGCGGCACAAATCACACTATATATATTATCCAGGACCCTTCCGCAAACTTAGCCCTTATCCTTCCGGCACGAGCATTGGGGATTTGGCTTATAAGCACCCACATAAAATTGTTAATTTTTTGCATATTTATTGTTTTTACGAGGTTCTCTTTTACCCACGTTTTTTTTGTGTTGTCGTCACGCGCTATAAATTTATTACTATCTATACGCTCATTTATCCAAGATCGTAAGCGATCGATTTGATCAGTGTTTAGCGTGGTCTATGTATCATATGTATGTTTTGGGTTTTTTGTTTCAGCTACTTAACTGCTAGCGACTCCGTTGGATGAGAAGAGTAACTTGGTGAGTGTTTTTGAGTGAACATTAAAGTTTATCAAAATACACTGTTTAGGTTGTATGTACATGTTTAGCACAGGTTCCTGCTCTTGCAAAAATGAAAAGGAATTAGCAAATCAGAAATAGAACATATTGCAACGAACATATGTACATTTATGAAAAACGTCACAAACTTACATTTTACACTTACATGCATACCTTTTGTTTTCATATGCACATAAATTCTTTTATTTTGATGAACTACTTTTTGCTTTGTACTAATTGATCTTATGTTTACTTGAGGCGGTTAACGGTAGGTCAGGGATTATGGTTCTTGATTTTTGTTTTGTTCGCCGCTCATTATTTTATTTGTTTGAATTTTTATCTTTAGGATTTAGAAATTAGCTCCTATTTAATATATTGCACCCTCCCCAAAAGTTAAATTTTTTATTTGATCTCAACCCTTTGTAGATTCGGATCGTAAGTATTTTGTATTGAATTGATTAGAATTGATTGAATTGGAATTTTCATGCTAAGTTATCACTAAAGTTTGCATTAAATTTTGAGCGATTTTTTATTTTATTTTGAAGTCCAATATAAACTTTAGAATTTGTTTTCCACGTTTGTAGTTAAGCCTTTGAAATCCTTGTCTTATTTTGGTATTAACTTGAGTTTAAAGTTTTTTTTACAAATCCTTGAACTAGTATTAGGGTGTTAGTTGCTAATATCGTAAACCCAGAACTTGTGTAAATACAGTATACAAATTATGTTTGGATGAAATTTGAAATTATTCATTAAGCAGGGCTAGGTTGACAGATATTGGTGTAGGTGCTGCGCTTGTGCTTGGCAAGGTAAGGCAAAGGTGATGATAGGTTAATGACTAATTGACGGAACGGACAGACTGTGGTCAGGTTTGGGGGCGCTGTAAAGTAGATCGGAGTCACGCACAGTGCCCCGGTTCGGTGCAAGTTTGCACTGCAGAGGGAGAGCAGATTCCACCTGACAAGAACAGGCCTTCATCTTTTCTTCCCATTTGTTTCCCCCTTCTAACTTTGCCCTCACTCTATTTCTAATCTTTTTTCTGCTTTTTCTTTCCCTTCATACACATGCAGGTATTAACTTTCCTTTTTTCATGTGCTGCGGCTGAGGTTCGGTGGTGCAACACCCCGCCCAAGAGGACGATCTAGCCTGGTCCCGCAGCATACCTGCTACATGCCGGCGCTCCTCACCACCATACGGTCAGCCAAACGTAACAAAACCAACCTTCACCGTCCCCCAGTCAAAAGAGGTCTCATAACGAAGAAAAATAATATCCGAATTTTAAATTGTCCCCACTGCTTTAACTTTTTTCTCACTATTTCCGTAGTGGTGGAATAGTGTTGAAAAGAGGCATACTTTAAAATGGACCATTTATTTTTTTCTTCAGGCGGGTTCCAATTTTTTTTATGTTATTTTGATAAAAATATAAACTTTAGAGAAGTTTTCCTAGTATTTTAAGCCTTTTGAAATCCCTTGTCAAATTATTTTGTATTAAACTTTGAGTTTAAAGTTTTTTTACAATCATTGAACTCTAGTAGGGTGTTTAGTTTGCTAATTCGTAAACCAAGAACTTTGTAAATAAATATACAAATGATGGTTTTGATAAATTTGAATTATTCATTTAAGCAGTGCTATGTTGACTAATTTTGGTGCAAAAAAAAAAAAAAAAATATGTGGCTGGCGCGTTGTGCTGACAGGGTAATGCAAAGTTGGTGATTGGGACAATGACTAATTGACGGACGGACAGACTAGTGTCAGGGTTTGGGGGTCTCTGGTAGGATGGATAGGAGTTCAGGCACAGTGACCATGGTCGGTGCAGTTGGCTGAAGGGGGTGGGAAGTTTTCCACCTTAGAAGACAGGCCTTCATCTTTTCCTTCCCTTATGTTTGCCCTTTCTAACTTTGCCCCTCACGTCTATTTCTGTCTTTTTTTGCTTTTTTTTTTTTTCAATAACTATGCAGGTATGAAGCTTTTTTTTTCATGTGGCTCGGGCTGAGGTCGGTGGTGCAACACCCGCCCAAGAGGACGAGCTAGCCTGGGCCCGCAAGCCATACCTGCTTGCCGCCGCTCCTCACCACACATACGGTCAGCCGCGTAAACAAACCCTTTCCCCCCATCAAAAATGTCTCATAACTAATAAAATAATAACCGAATTTGAAAATTGTCCCCACTGCTTTAACTTTCACTAGTTCCGTAGTGTGGAATAGTGTTGAGAAAGATCTACTTAATGTGACCATTTATTTTTTTCTTCTGGGCGGGTCATTTCTGAAGAAAAAAATGCTGTGGTATTTCATTACTTTTTATTCAAAAATGAAGATATGTATAAATATATGTACATAAATAGTTGACTTGCACTGTAACAATAGCATTTTAACAAGTTCAACATATTTTGATAAATTTTCTTTGTTAAATAAGTATCTACGCCATTTTTCTGAAATAACAAATTTGCGCATAAAAAAATACATAAACAGTTCAGGCGTGCTGATTATAAGCATGTTCCTCATAGATGATGCTTGTACGAAGTTCCCCCTTTCTTAAAAATCACCACGGTAACCATTTAGCAAACAAAAGATCTAGATTTGTTGTACTGCGTTATTATTCCTTATTGCTTACTTTTACGTCATGTATTGTTTTAATATTTGTGGCGCAGAGCAAATCGATTTACAGATTCGGGCGGGCCTTGTTTTTCAAGTACGAATGGAGCTGACTTCAATATTTTTCGATAGTTGATATTAGTATCAAAACAGCTTCTAAAAACTTTGACTTAATTGGTATTTTCCTAGTCCATATTTTACTCATTGGAAAAGCCTCTTTCGGCAGGTGGCGTTTCGGCTCCCAGGACAACTAAAGAATCTACTCAATAATTATGGAAAATTTCTGCAGTTTACATTGTTAAGCACGAACAGGCGAAAATATCTCTTCGAACACAGTGCTGTATCTTGGTTTGCGTTAATAAATCTTGTTATACTCAGCAAATCCTTAACATTCTGTCTTCTTCCCAAGAAGGCACTTTCGTCCAAATTTGACCAATGCAAACGCCGCTAACGTCTTCAAGAACTGGCACTAAGTATTGTTGACTTTGTTTTAAATAAAATTCAAACAAGCAACGCTTTTCGCATTCTGCACATCTACAGCACCGTCACTTTCTTTTAGTCTTTCTAGTAGATTCGAACTGTCAGAGGAAGAAACCATCGAGTCTTCTTTAATCCGCTAATTAATCTCGAAACGATAAATTTCATTTGCGACTATGTTTGCCCTGACCCCTTTGGTCCGCCCCCGCGATTTTTCAAATGGCTTGATTGAAATCGCTACCCTGAGTTTAAAAAAAATATAACCACAACGCCGAACTTTGGCGTTTTTCGAAAAAAACGATTTTAAAATATCTTCATTGATACCGTGGTTGGAAGCAACTTAAGTAAAATAATAGGCGTTGGCATCCTGAAGTTCTCTTTTAAACATCCTCCAATGCCATAGGCTGCTAACACATTTTACAATTACAGTGCCTGTGATTTATGTACGGCGCATCTAAATTTTGTTTCGAAACTATGTTTGTATTAAATTAGAGTCACAAGCATTCGAGCGAACAAACTTTGTTTTTCTTGCACAGTGGGGGGTGGTACGACACGAATCTGGCCCATGCACCCTCGACTGCTTGCAGCAGCTACTATCCAAATCTTTGGGAGTTGGGACTACACCCACGTCAACCAGTTTTTTTTTTTTAAATTAAGCAAATTGTTGAGGGAGAGCTTGAAGCCGGCACTGATCCAGAAATTCGAAAAGCTGGTGTCTTTTTTTCAGACCATGATCTCAAAAAAAAAAAAAACCTCAAAAGCTTTTATCAAAAACAAAACAATTCGCCCGCCTCGCCGCCACTCTTCGGCGTCGCAATCATCGCCGCCACGCGGCCTCGCATCGCAAAAAACCTCCGCCGCCACCTCGCCACCAGCCACCATGTCCTACACTAAAAATCCGTACACGGCAAACACATGTTCGCACCTACGTAAACATATAGGTAACATCGTTCGTCTTCCACTCATCCTTCCCTGTTTATAAATGGTTACTTCTTTGCAAAAGAAATATTAATAAAAGTAACATATTTTTCGGTAATTTTAATGTGTATAAACCCACGAATACTTAACTTCAAAAATTATAACTTCAAATTAATTGTTTTTTAAATTACTCCCGGTGTTTTCTTCTCGGCGCTGAAAGGATGCATAACAAACTTGACATATCAGCTGATAATTACAGGGCTGGGCCGTTGTGAACTAGTTCTAGAAAAAGCTGGTAGATTTCTTTCTCTGTTGCGTATTTCTGGTGGTTGCGAAAGCGGGCATTTTATTAGGTCCTCTCTGGGGACTATGCGGGCTGCTGGCGTGACAAAGAGCCTCATAGCAATGACTGACAGCCAATTTCGGGACGTATGGTTGACGTTTAGGCACCCTCTACTATGTAGCGCAGCTACGTTGAGCTGGTAGCGGTTTTTTTTGTCGATTTTATAACTGAACAATCTAGCTATTACGAACTAAATACTTTATCTAGATTCTAGGTATAGTTTCTGAACCACAATTTTGTATCACTAATTACTGACTTCCTCTTGAGGGTAATTAACTATATCGTATGAAGTATAGAATAGGCTCTCTGTGTTTTGGATACCGGAATCTTAGATATTGGACGATAGTTGGTACATCATTTTTACTACCGCTCTATTAATAGGTTGAATAGAACTAGTTTTTCGGCATTCACCTAAGAAATTCCAGTTCTTAACGATAAATTGAATGAAATGCAACATCGGTCAGCATGGAACCAACACATCGCTTAGAAAAAACGATGAGAATTGTTCAAATCACAGTGCTTGTATTTTTGATAGTCTGAATGAAGAGAAGTTGAAAAAGATATTCTCCCATGCAACATGTCTCATCTCATTCACGAATCATCAGTGGGCGAAAAGTTGCTTTAAAAAATTCAGCCAACAATGCAGATTCACTAGGCTATGACGAAATCTTGTCTTGATAGACACAACATGGCAATAGCGAAACGCACTGGTTTGGAACGAATTAGTTCCAAACCGATTAGATTCCATTTATATTATTCTCAAATTTAGTGAAATAATCGATTATATAGAAATTTAGAAAAAAAAAAAGAAGAAATTAAATTTCTTTCAACTCCTTCAAATATTCTTGCTTGAACTGAAGGCATCCCGAATTTTTCAAAAGTTTATAATATTTATTGTGGAGATTTCTTTACGTTTATTCACACTCTTATTATACATGAAAATTTGTGAAACCTTGTTGAAAACGAGGATATTGTTTATAACCTTATTTCCAAATAACCGCTTTTTAAATTCTCAAAACTGTTTAGTGAGACCACAGTCACGGAGAGAGACTGTCAATCTAGATTTGAGATTAAGTTAATAATCCAACCTAATCACCCGACTATAATTGGTCACATATTATCGTATTCCAAACGTCCAACTCATAACATTAAAGTCCAAAATCAATGGTAGATGAGGTTTGTCAGTATCAAATACGGGAAAAAGCGCAAATCAAATTATAATTAAGATCATTACTTACAAATATGGATCTGGGATCTATCAAGTGATTCACATAATTATTAATTTGTTCTAACTGTATCTATA
>JARSSU010018550.1:0-44148 GCA_029619165.1 Eurosta solidaginis
AGATGTTCGAATCGAGAGTGGTTCGGGTGGTTATGGTCCGTTTCGATTTTAATAGCGATCTGATATGAGTGCTGTCAGAAACCTCAATACCAAATTTTATCAAGATACCTCAAATTTACGTCAAGTTGGTGGTGTACGGACGGACGACGGACAGGCTCAATCAAATTTTTTTGATCCTGATTTTTGATTTATATGGAAGTCTATATCTTCTCGATTCCTTTATATAGGTACAACAACCGTTATCCAATCAAACTTAATATACTCTGTGAGCTCTGCTCAACTGAGTATAAAAACGCGTTGGGCGCGTGAAATTTCTAAAAATGTGATGTGGAGCATAACCTGATTAAGGTTCAGTCGGTCTTATATATGACTATCAATAGAAATTTGACTCGTCCAACGCTTTTATTTAATTGTCGGATCAACGCCCTAGATTGATGGGGTGTGATGACTAGTACCTACGACCTACCTAATTATTTTCTAGCTTTTAGTTTTATTATTACTTCATGTAAGTATTGTTTTCAATAAAACCGTTTAACTTAAAAAATATTTTTTAAATTATTTTATTTTCAAGTTTTTAGTCTTTATTTAACTGCCTATTATTTCTCATTCTATTTACTTCATTTAGTGACTCATTATTACAAGGACTCTTTTCTGATAATTTAGTACAATCAAATTCCTTAATACATATTCCTTCCAAAGACTATACTTGACTCAGCGCCACGTATGCTTGTCCCTCCTCGAACTGCAAAGTATTTTGATGTTACTTCTACCGGACTCTGTGTAATATATATATGATCCACATCGGACATCATAGGTCGCTTTCTATTCATGTAAGTATTATGTGTTCCAACTATGGACCAAATCGGACCACAAATACTTTTTTTTGAATATATCGATATTTGCGACACCTAGCGGCGATTTTTTTTATAAGTCGCTTTCTATTCTTGTATGTATTATGTGTTTCAAATATGAGAGAAATCGGACCGCAAATACGCCTTTTGTGAATATCTCGTTCTTTGCGCCACCTAGCGGCGATTTTTTTCATAGGTCGCTTTCTATTCTTGTATGTATTATGTGTTCCAAATATGAGCCAAATCGGACCACATATAGGATTTTTGTGCATATCTCGATCCTTTGCGCCATGTAGTGGTGATTTTGTTTCATGGATCGCTTTCTGTTCTTGTATGTATGATGTGTTCCAAATATGAGCCAAATCGGACCACAAATACGAATTTTGTGGATATCTCGATCCTTGCGCCACCTAGCGGCGATTTTTTCTTATTATTGCATTGTCATCGAGTTCTGTACTATATTCCAAATGTTGTCTACTTATATGAGTTAACCGGGGATAGCCCGTATCGCTTTAGATGTATGAAAACATTTATTTCAAGCAATTTTTAATTTGATGTCACGTCGTTTAAATTTTTCCCAAATTATTAAATAAACTATATTCCAAGTTTCAGGCTTTTAGCTTATCAGGAAGTTACTTAAATTTCAATTACAAAATTCGTTCCGGCCGGCCGTCCACCTTGTCAAGTCAAGCTAAATAAAACCGTTTAAAAAACATTTCACCTTTTCAGTTAAAGGTCAGAAAGTTGCAATTGAAGTTCAGAATTTTCAATTTAACCGAAATTATAATTTTCTTAACTTTTTTTAAATTTATTGAACAACAAATAGAAATTTTGAACTTCAGTTTTAATTTTCTGAACTTCAATCGCAACTTTCTGTATTAAATGTGAGAAACGTGTAGCGTTATTGTAAAAAAATGTAGATCGCTCGATTTATGAAAAAATGGCACAAACCCCCAAAGTTTTTTTTAACAAAAACACTAGTACTTTTCGTTCAATATTGTTTTAGGTTTCAGAACCATGCTCATTTTTAATTTCGGATCCGGGTACTTCTTAAGACCCGTATACTTTTTTATAATCAGTTGCTTTTTCAGAACAATGACTTTGTTCGGATCTGGGTACTTTTTTTAGAACCAGATACTTTTTCGGATACGAGTACTTTTTCGAACCGAGTCCCTTTCTTACAACCGGGTGCTTTTTCAAAACAGGACCTTTCCGGATTTGGGTATTTTTCATAACTGGGACTTTTTTTAGAAACGGGTACTACTTAAAAACCTAGTAAATTATCAGGCGGCCGCCGTGGTGTGTTCGTTGCGTGCTCCGACATCTACATTGAAGACCCTGGGCTCACGCCCCGGGCAAAACAACATCAAAATTTTAGACCAAGTTTTTTCAAATAGAAGAAAATTTGTCTAAGCGGGGTCGCCCCTCAGCAGTGTTTGGCAAGCATTCCGAGTGTATTTCTGCCATCAAAAGCTATCAGTAAAAACTCATATGCCTTGCAGATGCTGTTCAGGTCCTGTCCCGCAAATTTTTAGGAAAAATTAAAAGGAGCACGACGCAAATTGGAAGAGAAGCTCGGCCTAAAACCTTTTTGAAGGTTATCGCGCCTTACATTTATTTTTTATAATTTATCAGAACTGGGTTTTATTTTTTAAAACTGGATACTTTTTTAGGAAAGGTGCATTTTTTCGGATGCGAGTGATTTTTTAGTCAGGTTTGTTTTTATAACCGGATGCATTTTCAGAACAGGGCCTTTTTTCGGAACTGGGTACTATTTTAGAACCAGGTACTTTTCCGGAGCCAGGTACTTTTCCGGAGCCAGGTACTTTTACGGAACCGGGTAGTCATTTAGAACCAAATACATTTTTAATACCGCGTATTTTTTCGGAACCGCATAGGTCTCAGATTCGTGTACTTTTTGAAAATCGTGTACGTACGCTAAATGTACAAGCGTGTTAAGTACCCAACTAAATGAAACAGTGTTGTTGAATATTCAAACAACATACGTATTGAGAATTTAATCGAATTAAATTAATGTAATTATTGAAGCTTCATAAAACCTAAAAGTTCTTCAAAACTGATATAAAGCGTAGCAAATAGCAGAATAAAAACTCCAAACGAAATGCTATTTTCAGAAGTGAAGCGAGAGAGGATTGCATTCCTAAATGTTTTAGATAATTAATAGTGCGAGAAAAGATAAAGATCTGCATGACAATGCCCAACAGGGCAAATAGCAATAATTTTTTTTTGCTCTCGTTCCACTACCAATTCCACTACCAATAGCATTTCGTTGGAAGTTTTTACTTCACTACTTTCACCGCTCTAGGACACGGCGTAGCTGGTAGCAGAACGTAAGAAATGCTATCACTTGTTTATGCTACGGCTCTGCTCAATGCTCTGTTCATGTTCAGAGCCGGAGCAGTTGCAGAACATATTTTTCGCTGTTACTGCTTCCAATGAGGATAAATACAATAAGAGCCGTCACTCGTTATTTTTTTGGCATTTACTCGATGTATACTGAGAGATAGTCGCTACTTTTTTTTTGGGCGAGATGTTTATAAACGTCTTCTATACATTTTCGTGGGGTATTTCTCTTTATTTTTCGAGTGTATTTAATTAATTTATTTAATTCTCTTTCCAAAGATCACATTTGCACAAGGGGCCTACACGGCATGGATAAATGCGAGAAAATTAAATATGTCCCTCTCAGAAAACATTCGGCATCCATTTTTTCAATTTCCAGCGAGATACTCGCCACAAAATAACGAGTGACGGCTCTTATTGTATTTATCCTCTTTGCTGCTTCTACTGGAGAAACAAATGGAAAAACCGATTTTTATACCCAGCATGTATTTGTAGACAATAGTATTATAACTTTGATTGGCTAACGGTTATACGCAATAGAATAAAGGAAGCGAGATGATATAGACTTCCTTTTATCAAAACATCAGGATCGAAAAATAGTTTAAGTAAGCCATCTCCGTCTATACGACTGTACATGAACACGATAACTTGAGCCCAAATTGAAATATCTTGACGAAATTTAGTTTACTGACATATTTAACCTAGAAGAGATTGGTATTGAAAATGGGCGAAATCCAGTAATAGCCACGCCCACTTTTGCTATACAAAAAATTTCGAAAAATGTGAAAAATGCGATAATTTATTACCAAAGACTTATTTAGTGATTCAACTAGCTTGACCTTATGACGGCAAGTAGGAATTTGGTAAAATTTTGGAAAATGTGAGTGGCACTGCCTTTATTTAGAAAATGAAAAATTCAAAGTTGTGCTAGCCTTAAATTAAAAGCCGTTGAAGATATCATACTGAACTTTCAAAATTTCGCACGGAGGTTGTACTTTCTTATTTATATATGACCTGAAGGTAACAAAAAATTCAATAGTGATATCTTGCAGCAAGGTACGACAGTTGAAACGGGCGTAGCTTCAAAGTATATGACACCTTAGAAGTGACTTAGAACCAAGTTAGTGAGTCGCTCTTGCGAAAGTTCAAACGAAGAATCGTTAGGAAAGATTTTACAAATCATATCGCCGGTCTGCATTAAATTGGACAAATGTGGTTGACTAGTCCTCAATGTAGGGTTATGTCTCTTGATCAGCCTGCCGATTAACTTAGCAGTCTTCTGGTTACCCTCGATTCTTTTATGATCGACATTAACACAGTCAAAAGTAAGTTTTACCGATGCTTGAGCAATTTTCGAGCTTGCTAAATTGTGACCGTTTCAGTTTGCATCCATCAAATATACTTCAAATATATACAGTATCTCACACCTGAGCGCATCTTGCCACATGCATATAAATTAAGCCTCGTCAGTAGACAGTAGACGAACGAAGAAACGGTTGATTAAGTTTTGTTCTCGGGTACTGAACTCGCGAGGTCAAGGCTCCAGCTACTAGGAGTGGCAGAGTTGCCACATATCGAGACAGCTATTACGCAAGTTACTACAAAACTTTAAGTGTTTGCCAAGAGGACGGAGTTACTTTATAGCATAAGTCCTGCTATCTTATTTGGGTTTTTCCGATTTGTCGTCAAACAAATTTTGTAACACTATGGACACATTCCACTTCGGCACAACCGCACCCCCTGCAGTGGAAATTTGTGTGCACGGTATTAATTTGTTGCTGCCGCTGCAAATAGGTTATGGGTAGTAGATGTCGCAATAGTTGCTGATCATTTAAGCTTGGCTGTTACGAGGTTGGAGATTCTTTTGAGGAGTAATAAACGGTGTTTTTTTTTGTCGAATTGACAGCTTTGCTAAATACCCCCACTAGTTTTATCAACGCGATTTTCCGTGATTCGAGGTTGCTTAAAAGTGAACTACGTGAAAGCAGTCTGAACGCCACTTGTGCTTAGGTTTTTAGGTACGCACGATATACCGTGGAAAGCAGGAGCTCATCAAGAAATACCAGTAAGTTTTGTTGTAAATCCTACAAGTGTCAGAAAATTTAAGAAAGGCGTGAGTGCGCGGAGCTTGAGCTGCTAGCCACCAGGAATAACGCCCGAAAATTTTACCAAAAAATACGGCGACAGACGGAAGGTTTTAAGACCGGGGCAAACTCCTGTAGGAACGAAAACGGCGACCTTGTAACTGATGTCCAGAGAGTGCTTAGATTATGGAGGGAACATTTCTCTGCTCTCCTAAATGGAGGCAGCAAATTCACCGCGCAGAGATGAAGAACCCGATCCCGCAATCGATGATGATGGAATATATGTCCCCCCGCCCGATTATGACGAAGTTAGAATAGCAATAACCAGATTGAAAAACAACAAGGCCGTGGGCGCTGATGGATTGCCTGTGGAGCTGTTCAAGTACGGCGGCGAGGAGTTGGTAAGGCGCATGCAGCAGCTTCTTAGCAAAATATGGGCGGACGAGTGCATGCCCGACGGTTGGAATCTAAGTGTTCTTTTCCCAGGCCACAAGAAGGGGATACTGCAAAATGCACCAACTATCGTGGAATCAGCCTTCTTAATATCGCATATAAGGTCCTTTCAAGTGTATTGTGCGAAAGATTGAAGCCCACCGTAAACCGGCTGATTGGACCTTATCAGTACGGCTTCAGACCTGGTAAATGTACCATCGACCAGATTTTCACGATGCGCCAAATCTTGGAAAAAACCCGTGAAAAAAAATCGACACACATTACCTCTTCGTCGACTTTAAAGCCTCCTTCGGCAGCAGGAAAACGGCCTGCCTATATGCCGCTATGTCTGAATTTGGTTTCCCCGCAAAACTTATACAGCTGTGCAAAATGACGTTGAGCAACACCATCAGCTCAGTCAGAATTGGGAAGGACCTCTCCGAGCCGTTCGAAACTAAGCGAGGTTTCAGACAGGGTGACCCCCTATCGTGCGATTCCTTTAATTTGATGCTGGAGAAAATTATACTAGCTGCTGAACTTATCCGCACTGGAACAATATACTATAAAAGCGTGCAACTACTGGCATATGCTGATGACATTGATATCATCGGCCTAAGCACCCGCGCTGTTAGTTCTGCTTACTCCAAACTGGAAAAAGAAGCGGTAAAGCTGGGTTTGATGGTGAATGAGGACAAAACGAAGTACCTGCTGTCATCGAGCAAGGAGTCAGCGCATACGCGCCTTGGCAACCACTCTACTGTTGGCAGCCATAATTTCGAAATAGTAAAAGACTTCGTTTATTTGGGAACCAGCATCAGCACTGAAATCCAGCGAAGAATCAATCTTGCCAATAAATGCTACTTTGGGCTAGGTAGGCAATTGAAAAGTAAAGTCCTCTCTCGGCGAAAGAAAACCATACTCTACAAGTCACTTATCGTACCCGTCCTGCTATATGGGCCAGAAGCATGGACCATGACAACAGCAGATGAAGTAAGTAAGTAAGTCAGAAAATTTAAATGAGCACGCGAATAAAGGCCTTGGACATCACTGATTTAAGTATAAAAATAAATCAAAATTGTGAAATCAAAACAGGTGCAGATGGAAGTTTTTACTCATAAGCAAATTACAAGGTATGTATTTACACCAATGAACTACAAAAATCGAACACAACAACGTTCGATTACATTCGGCAACATGATCGTGTTCAATGACCCAACTTGCTTAAACGAACATAATCGACATTGATTTAAAATCAACCAACTTATTGCATGCGTGAATATAATCAATTCAGGCGTTTGCTCGTTTGCCTCAACCATAGTACAGATCTACAAGTATGATATGTATGAGAAGGAAACAATTTCTTTCTCTTTCTAACACACTGCAGTTTGACACTTCGGTCAGTGTCAAACTATTGTGGAACTCAGTGGAACTTGCGTAGAACATGCGTTTGACACTGAACGAAGTGTCAAAATTACCGGTGTTGCTGTCGTGGAAAGCGACGCAGGGAAACAAAAAAAGGTGCGGAATTTCAGATATGGGTTGCTGTGACGGTAAATTTTTTTGAACGAATTTAGTATGAAAATGTAGTGCACTATATAGGCCCTACAGAAAATTACACAAAAGTCTTGAATTGGGGTATCTGAGGACGCGTAGTTATTCCAGAATTAAGAATACAAACACGGGTTTTTCTACTCGTTCAAAAGTTCTCCGCGAAAAACAGTTTGAAACCGAGGTTGACTGCAACAACCCGTCCAAAAATGTGAAAAGAGAAATGAAAAGACCCGTCTTGTCCTATTATCAATAGTCCAAAGGTGAAAAAGTATTCGAATTATTGGAAGCGAGGCAAAAACGCGTCCATCAATACCTCGCCCGACGGTTTTGGTCTTGTTTTAGCAATCGTCCCCGGTAATAAAGTATCACAATTTGTTAATTAAAATTGTCCAAAACATATGGATTTTAAAGAGAGATGTAATTAAGTGCTCGTTTGAAAATAAATAAGGATATTTCTTTGTAATTTTACAATAAAAATTTAAGCATTTAGTAGTTAGCAGCTACTACACTTTTCTTGGACCCAAGAAGTACAACAGTGCCAAATAGCATCCACAAAAAAAACGAACAAGAACAAGCATTTTATCAGCTGAGCGTGGCTGTGTATGTGCGTGCTGCTACATATCCTACTTGTAGACCTTTACTATGGCCTCAACGGCGATTACATTCATCGGAATGAAAAGGCAAATATGAAAACTCCATGCGTCTGAATATTTGCATGATTCTTCTGCCCTTACGTCACGGCGACAAGGTACATATAAACATACATATAAACATTGCTTACGATTCTGTTTGTTTGCCGAACTAAACGATAACAATTCTCGTGCTTTGATTTTATTATCCGCTTGCATTCGTTGATCGATACAACGTCGCACATCGTCATCATCGCAACAGACCTTGTAAAGACAAATGCTGAGCTATCAATATGAGTTTATTCGCATGATTGAATGGAATGCAGGTTTTAGTGTTTTGATTAAATCAAGAAATTGTGATTTTTGCAGTTCTCTGATTTACACACAAATCTTAAATATTAGGGGGGACTCATGTAACCGTATAAATGCCTTATAAAGTGTGTAAACGTATAAGGTTATCTAGTGCGTAAACGAACTGTCAAATTTTGTATGAAAAATCATTTACACAATTTGTATAAATTTACGCGCACATTTCATTGTGTAAACGCGGTAAACTCAAAGGAATGCAACCTTGCAGACATTACAGCAGGCATTTCATCAGAAATCTCCAACATCAGCAAGTAAAGGCGTTTTAGATTGGATTTTTCACTTAATTTTGGCATTTTTTAATTTGTATAACAATCAAAAAAATTTTGTTTGGCAATAATACAGCTGATAAACAATCAAGTTATCAAGAGTATTACTAGGTGCGTTCATATAACAGCGTGTGTAAATTGATATAATTTTACACCTTATAAAGTTTATATGCTTTCATGAGTCCCCTATTAAATATTTATATGTATGTGTATGTAAATACTATGTACATTAGGTATGATAAATAGAAAACATCCACGTTATCCAATGTGCAGTCCATAAAATAATTTCGTGTGAACCATACGTGCAAAATCGTTTTGCATCATTGTTTACTATATAGTTGGCAGCTTAAGTAGAGGTTATGTTGCGAATAGAGTGGAAGGCAGTGGACTAGGCAGTCGAATGTCATATAATGAAGGAATGGTGTTCGGATTTCGAATTTGAATTAAATAATCTAAAGTTTTTTTTTGAAATTGAGTCGAGAATCTGTGCGTGTGAATGTGCGAATTTCACCGATCAGCTGTTAGTTGCGCTACTTGGTAAAATTTACAATGTTTTGCATCCTGTGTGACCTGAGAAGATCCGCATGGAGACTTGGGCGACATTATCGACCCAGGTTCTGTACACTCAACTGAGAAAGGAACTCGGACTTAGTTTCTACAACTCAATAATATATCGAGATTAATCTGGGTATTTATTTTTATATATTGGCTTGACACTGTTTTTCGAATAATATTCAAAACAATATCATCCATGCAAGTTGACCCATCCTAATATTCATGAAAAGTTTATGGATAAAAATATTAACTTGCACGCACCAAAGAGCACTTCTTTGCCTAGGGCATACTTGCTTGGGATCGTAGTGTGAAAGCATTTGATTCATTGTGGTTTTTGAGCCGGTCTTTCATTTTATTTATATTGTTTGTTTATCACCACCACAACCACATTTCGTCAGCTTTGCGTTTTATTCTTTTTTATTTTGCTGGGTATTTCCCAATGGATCAATTGTCATCTAGTTTATGACAAAGGGGCATTGTTACTATATAGTTTGGCAGCTTAAGTAGAGGTTATGTTGCGAATAGAGTGAAGGCAGTGGACTAGGCAGTCGAATGTCATATAATGAAGGAATGGTGTTCGGAGTTTTTCAAAGTTATGATAAAAGCTTTAATGATAAATAAAACTATGTTTAATAACAACAAAACGCCATATATATTCTGTATATATAAATTTATAAGGATTATCTACATTAAAATTTGAATTAAATAATCTAAAGTTTTTTTTGAAACTGAGTCGAGAACTGTTCGTGTGAATGTGCGAATTTTCACCGATCAGCTGTAGTGCGCTACTGGTAAAATTTACAATGCAAAGGGGTCAAAAAGCATGCCGCACAATAATTTCTGTGAATGTACATAAATGTAAATACTTTTTATTGCGTCATTGTCTTAAAGTTTTAGTAAAAAAGTTTTGATATCACCGATAAAGTAGATAAAAGCAAAGGGGGGTGTAAGGCAGAAAAACTTAATTGTTTTGGTTTCTGGTTCTTTTGAAAATTGACAGCCGACAACTTAAAAAATTCATAGGCTCATTCCATTCAGAGACACCCGGTCCACGCTAGGACATGATTGTGATGCACCTATAAACTATCAGCTATAAACTACAGATGCACGTTTATAGCCTCTCGCATAGCCATATGCGCGTGTATATGTGAGTAATACTTCCACCGATGATTGCATACTTTTGTGAGTAACTCAGATATATGACTGTGAATTTGTAGTTTATAGTATCTCGCATAGCCATATACGTGTGTATATGAGATAACTACTTCGCTGATGATTGCATACTTTTGTATCTCTCCGAAGTGACTGCTTTAGTATCGGCTTAGAGATGATAGTATCCCTAGTGTTGCTAATATTCGCCACAATATATTTATGTATATTAGCAACAAAAACCTTTAATAGTTTCTTTGGATGATTGCATTTAAATTATTTCAACTTGCTGTTGCGTGGACATTTAATATTTGTTAAGAATTTCAAAATGAATTTTTTGATTGATCGACTCAGTTAACCGAAGTAGTTTCAAAAATCACATACTTAAAACATGTATTAAATTTGAAAGTTATGTACTTAAGATATGTTTTGAATAAAATTGGAAAAGTGCTAATTTTAATAATAACAATAGGTTGTTTAACGAGCTTCCCGATTTCCCACCGCGTAATGTATATGTCCCTATTCGTTTGGGAGAAATTAAAAGAAAACAGGAGCTGCATATGATCCATCAAGCAGGAAAGGGGTGGACAAAAGCGCGGGCGCCAAAATTTCAAACATCATATACAAATCCTATGATATTAGACTCACAAAGTGGTTAATTTCTCTGAAGAGAGACAAACTTAAGGCTCACTATAGGCATACACTGCCTTCTGGCGTCACATGCTTATAAGTTAGTAACAGCAGGTGTAGGAAGTGCAAGCTGCACTAAGAAACGTTTGAGCATGTTCTGTGTTCATATCCTGCACCCGCCAGGTCAAGGCTCCAGTTATTAGGGACGGCAGCGTTGACGATCCCGAGGCAGCAATTAAGCATAAATTCTGGTAACACTATGGACACATCAGTCTATGTGAAGTCTTATTGATCGGCCAGTTCAGCCTAACCTTCTGATTTCCCCTTATCTTCGATTTTAACACTTTTACGCCGAAATGATTTGCATCATATTTACCGGTCTGCTCTTAGTGCTCTTTCATTCAACTCAATAAAAAAATTCACCTGCTGCTAACATTTTCGATTACGCAAGTACGAAACAAGATAATAATCGTTTTGTCCGCTAGAATGGTTATAATGTCAATATCGCCATAAAATTTGGTAGGGCCATAGCTTCAACAGACCTTGTGGCTATTTGATATGGTCATAAAGTCAATTGACGTTAGAGCCTTTGAACTTATCTCACTCCTCCATAGTCAGTGCTTCACATTCTTTCGATGTTAACCTTCGTCGCTTAGCTTCATCTACTGGAGTATTCAGACGGCGGCCGCCGTGGTGTGGGGGTAACGCGCTCACCCTGCCGCACCGAAGATCCTGAGCTTGAGCTCCGGGCAAAGCAACATCAAAAATTTAGAAATAAAATCTGTGAATTCTATTAGAAAACGTTTTTTTCTAAGCGCGATCGTCCCCTCTGAATAGCTTAAAGCTAGGCGGTATCAAATACAAGTCCTGCATTGGCTGCTGCTCACTTCACATCTACTATCTCCAACTAGGATACCATATGCCTGTACTGTCACTTTCCTCTCTAAAAACGATTAAGTTGTGTAGTAGAGTAAAGGAGTTCTTGCGCATTAAAATCTCAGCATGAGCCGGGGATATCCTTCACGAGACTCCCTCCGGTTTATATACCACTGTATCAATGATGATCGCACACACGCACGACCCCAAAATTCAACAAGCAGAGCTAAGTAGGAGATTAAAGTTTAGTTTTTACTTCAATATGCGATATGCTAATCCTAATGCTCCCTACCAAACTTGATAGAATCTTTAGTTGTTATACCGACAGCAAAGTGCCTAGTTGTATACATGTTGCAAAGAATCATAACAGAAATGCATTCGGAAGAACCGTTGTCGAGAGTGAAGCTCGTTTTGAAAAAAAATTAATACAGCATTTCATATTTTTATACTTTTTTCAGAATTTGAATCTTGGTGTTGTTGTTGCTGTCTTAGACTTACAGTAAAGGGGCTAAGCACACAAACTCCATACCATGACAACTATCTACATAATTAAAAGAAGAGCTATTGGTGTACAATGCTTTTTTACCTGCCTAAATAGTAGGGTGATCGACCCCTTATTCGAACCGGTTTTAAGCCGGTTTTTTCTAATTTTTTGGCCGGTTTTTTTTTATCCTAAAATTCCGAATATCGAATGACCAGGTTTTTTTCTTCGGTTAACCGGGTTTTTAGAAGGACTATAAAGGCCTTTGAAAGTTTATGGAAATACCTAACATGTTAAATTGTTATCGAGATCACTGTCCATTGGAACACTGGTAATTGTATTGCCATCTTGTTTTTATTGAAGCGGCAACCAAATATATAAAGCAAAAATAAAATATTTTGGATGATTTTGTATATTTTGCCAAATGTCAGAAACGGATAGAAATCTTGAAAAATTGTGTAACGCCCCCTGCAAAAATCACGAGTACTCCATGCATGCATGTATGTATGGAGTACTCGCTATGGACCAACCGAGTGCTCCAAAATTAACCACAATTCATACAAAAAATATGGTCCAATTAACATTGCGATGCCCTAGGACTGGACCATATACTCCAGCTCCGCATTACATCAGAGTAATCCATGGAGTACCCACAGTCCAATAAACATCGTATAGTGATTACAATCGTTAAAACGAGCAATGATCGGCTTACAATATGTTCGTGTAGAAACATGAGTTGGTCCATTGCTGCATTACAGTGGAGTATAATGGTAAGTACTCCAGTGGACCACATGATCCAACGATTTTTGCAGGGCATTACTGACAATAAGTTCTACTAGCATATTGGGTGAAAGAGCATTTTCTGTCTCAAGCTTCATAAAGACTAAAGAAAGGAATAGATTAAGCCCGAACATTAAAACTGTATTTTATTTTTAAAATATTACTTTAATCGTAATAAGTAAAATCTCCACATATGAGTACTTTTCGTTACCATAAATGAATATTATACTGTGAAATGAAATAAGACTTAATATTTGTTGTTTATAACTGTATTAAATACACGTTGAATTTGTTTTGTTTTTAATAAATGATTGAGCTATTGGTATGTAACATTTTATTTTAGCTGAACGGAAATTTTATTAATTTTGGGCAAGTACTAAAACCTGTTTATCCGGTTTTCCCGGGTTTGGGAATTTAAAACCGGGTTTTTTCTAATTACCACTTTGCGAATAATCGGAAAACGGTTTTTGAAAAAAGTCGAATAATCGAACGCCCTACTAGATAGTCACATACAGTCAAAAAGCGCAGTGTATTGGTGTTTATTATCATTTCCTTCTCGAAACTTCTTTTCGCTCAGAAAGATTTATCAAAAAGCTTTGGCAACTGACAGGTACAACTTGTCTGTTGTACAGACACATTTAAACTTTTTACAAGTTTAAACTTTGCGATAAATAAAAAAAACGAATTAATACAAAAAAGGGAAGAACGGTATACGATTCAATTGGGTTTTGTGTCATAAAGTTGAGAAAGTGAAATAAAATTTATAGCGAAAGTGTCATAATTTTATTTGGAAATAGACTTACATTGACTGTACATTAGGGTGCTTTATATTTGGTTGATACTTTTGTTTTTTATTTATACCCGGCTATTCGCGTATACAGGGTATTATAACTTAAACTGGATAGCAGTAGTTTGTAATGTCATAAAGATATATACTTCTTATATATAAATTATCAGCAACGAACAAGATTTTGATTACGTCATATATGATATAGTATATATACATACATATATAAGTCAGACCGGCCGTTTTTAAAGCGATAAATTCAACAAAAATTGAGATATTTCGACCAAATCTGATACACTGGCTTAAGGCAAATCAAACAGGGTAGAATTAACAACTGAAATATCTTGTTATTTCAGCAACTTTTACTTCAAAAAATTTTAGACAAGGGTATTAACCCTTTGTGGCTTGACTTTACATTTATAGTCGTACAAAAATTATTTGTCAAAGCCGCAAAAGCTTATAATATAGATTCTGTGCACTTCTTCTGATTGAGAGCCAGAGTTATCAGCGAGAATAATATTAGCAAATTTGCAACGTGGAATCACTCATACAAACTGCTACAACTGTGTACTCATTAGAAATGAACTTAAGACCAGATTATGAAGGACGCCGTGACACTTTGCGTCGCAGTCACTCACAGTCACCATTATACATATGTATATAGTACCAAAAATTGCACAAAGCCATGCAAGTTACCAATCACTCTACTGCAGAAAATGAATGCTTCTTATATGAAAGCAATTTTGGTTTCTTCAGACAACAATATGTGCAACATGCAATCTGATAAATTGAGGAAGATATGATAAAAATCCTCTTCTTTTCTGAAAACCCGGTTTTATGGGGTTGCATATGCTACAGTGGTCCGATCCGGCCGGTTTCGACAAATATCTAATCGGACACCTAAATATTCCCGCTCACATATCCTAGCTCTTCATCCTGATCATTTGGTATACTTATTGGTAGGACTATCTATTCTCCTTTAAGAACTTACCATTTTCAGATTCGCGACAAACTTTATATGTGACCCGTCTATGAAAAGGTGGCTTAAAAAAAAGAAGAGCAGAACGTCCTGAAGAAATGCATTGTTTATCTTTAACAACTGTTTCTCGAAACTTCTTTTTTAAGGCTATAAGCCACCTTTTCATTTTTTTTTGAAAAAGTATAAAAATCGTACCACAACCACAAGCCCACTTTTTCTATATCCAAAATGTCATTATCAAATAGTTAGGTATTATATGTGACCTGGAATCATCAAACGACCCTATTGTGCGAAAATACTGTTTTTCACTTTTTGAGTACTTCTCTTCCAATGGAACAAACAACGGGTTTCTATCTTTATTTTCGTATTTAAAGTCCAAGTGACAAGTACAATTACTTCTTCTGTTTCAATCTTTAAACGCGTTTTATCTCGAAAACTTGTTTTCGCACAATAGGGTCGTATGATGATTACGGTCACATATACACACATTTTCACACATTTTTTATTCAACGCGCTTTTAATCCATCGCAATCAAAATATTTTAAAATCAGTAGTTAGAATAAATTAAAAATGAACGGTATGAAATAATCAGATTTGTAAAATTTTGAATCATAATAGTTATTATTAACGTAAGATAATATTTCAATATTTAATAGTTCATTATTCAAATGAGTTTAAACCGATTCGCTATTTAAAAAAAATATGCAGGTGCGTTTAAACCCAAAACAATAAATATTAATTGGCATTAATATAATTTTTAATTGTATGCAAATAATTAGTTACAATATAATAATAAAAGGATTGGAAAAAGATAGCAAACAAAGCCAATAACAGTTCAGTTTCAATTTGAAAAACTAAATAAGTTATTATTAATTAAATTATGTCTCTACTGCAATAGCATCTTTCGATTATGACTGAACCGGAGCTTCAGTTATTATCGGCTTATGATAAAAAGGGGCTACCTATAAACATACTTATATCACCAAATTTGAAGGAAATCGAACCACAAATACAGTTTGTTGGAGTAGACCGGTTCCAGGTACTTTTACCGAATAATAGAATATCATAAATAATAATTAAAAAGGGCTACTTATATACCAAATTTTAACCAAATCGAACAGTGAATAGAATATGATCGAAAAAATCGGTCCCTGGTCCCACTTCTCGGAAAGAAAGTTCACAGGAACACTCACCGGTACGCACAATAAATACGATTTATTGCAATAAATTAAAACATGATCAACTTTGCAAACAGAAAGGAAGTACTCCTATACCAAACTTCTAGCAAATCGCACTATACACTGTTTTATCAAGAACAGTTCGGCCCATGGACCACTTCTCGAAATGAAAATTGTCTCACATATTACTTTTATCAAAAACTAACCATACACTATTTTATTAAAAGTAGTTTTTCAAACTACATCTTTTTCAAAGAGGAACCTCTGTGCCGAATTTCAGGTAATCGCGCCATAAATATGATTTTTTTAATAGTTCGGTTCCACTTCCCGGACCCAAATTGTTAATCTAAGGTATCCTCCACACTCTGCGTTTTTTTAATGGACGTTGTGACAGCGCACTGCCTCAAGTGCTCCAATGAAACCAGGCTACTCCTGTTCATGCCGAGTCGTTTAAGGCAGTGGTTTGTTAACCGTCGAAATCTAAAACTGCTCAGCTACAGAGGAAACCTCATCAGCTAAGTAAAATAAATGCCATAGTAGTAATTACTATACGTACAAATAGTGTTTTGAATTAGTAGAAATTGAGTTCAGTATTGTCAATGAATACAGTTAGTTACTATTAAGAGAGGAAAGACACAGATTTTTATGCAAAAAGCGAGTCTGAACACACCAAATGTGCTAGAGTGGGGAGTTGTAATGCTGACCACAAATAGCGAAAGGGCTCATTTAATTCCAAATTTGTATACAATGTTTTAGGTAGAGAGGTTTAAAATGTCTTGAAGGCGGGGAAGGGACATTAAGTTTACATATCGGTCAACAGAAATGAGATAGAAACCGAACCATTTAGTAATTTAATCATAATAAAATTCCAAGCATGTCCCTACTATTAGTGCAAGGTGGGAGATTAATAATTTTCAGGCAATTCGTATAATAATATATATAACACTAATCTCTCTCATCAAAAAGTGTTTAGTTTTGGTATGGTACGAGGTTATGCACATTAAATATTAAAACCCGCAAAAAATTGTTAGATACATCTACGTAAACAATTATTAAGTCAACATATCATTCCAAGAGATGTGCGTCGGCGATAATGGAAAACATGGTCCAAGTCATTTAGGTTCGGCATAGGGCTCTCCGCATTTTCTCAAATAATTCGAATCAATCATAATATTTTTATACTCAGCTGAGCAGAGCTCACAGAGTATATTCATTTTGTTCGAATAACGGCATCCCCGTAACGGTTATAAACTAATCGAGATAGATATAGACTTCTATATATCAAAATGATTTGGGTGAAAAAAGAAATTCATTTAGCCATGTCCGTCCGTCCGTCCGTCTGTCCATGAAAACGATAACTTGATAAATTTTGAGGTATCTTACGAAATTTGGTATGTAAGTTCCTGGGCACTCATCTCAGATCACTATTTCAAAATGACGAAAGTGGGCTACAAACCACGCCCACTTTTCGATATCGAAAATTTCGAAAACCCAAAAAGTGCGATAATTCATTACCAAGAGGGATAAAGCGATGAAACTTGGTAGGTGGGTTGATCTTATGACGCAAAATAGAAAATTATTCAAATTTTGGACAGTGGGCGTGGCACCCCACTTTTATTAGAAGGTAAATTAAAGTTTTGCAAGCTGTAATTTGGCAGTCGTTGAAGATATGATGAAATTTGGCAGGAACGTTACTCCTATTACTATATGTGTTGCTAAATAAAACTAGCAAAATCGGGATGACGGACACGCACACTTAAAACAAAAAATTTTTATAATAAAGTTTTACAAAAAATTGAATATTTTACATTATATAATAAATTATGTCAACATTCAACTCCAGTAATGATATGGTGCAACAAACACAAAAATAAAATGAAATTTCAAAATGGGCGTTCTCGCCCTTTTTCATTTAATTTGTCTAGAATACTTTCAGTGCCATAAGTCGATTTACCAATACTTGTGAAATTTGATATCTTCTATTACGATAATTGTTTTCTGTGACAATGGGCGAATCGGTTGAAGCCGCGCCCAGTTTTTATACACAGTCGACCCTCTGTCCTTCCGCTCGCCCGTTAACATGATAACTTGAGCAAAAATCGATATATCTTTACTAAACTTAGTCCACGTACTTCTCTGAACGTCACTGGTATTAAAAATGGGCGAAATCCGACTATGACCACGCCCACTTTTTCGATATCGAAAATGTCGAAAAATGAGATGCCATAATTCTATACACTTACGAAAAAAAGGGATGAAACATGGTGATTGGATTGGTTCTTTGACGCAAAATATACTTTAGAAAAAAAATTGTAAAATGGGTGTGACACCTACCATATTAAGTAGAAGAAAATGAAAAAGTTCTGCAGGGCGAAATCAAAGCCTTGGATCTTGGCAGGAATACTGTTCGTGGTATTACATATATAAATAAATTAGCGGTTCCCGACAGATGATGTTCTGGGTCACCCTTGTCCACATTTTGGTCGATATCTCGAAAACGCCTTCACATATATACAACTTAGCGCCATTCTCTTTTAAAACCTTCATTAGTACCTTTAATTTGATATCCATATCGTACAAACACATTTACAGTCACCCCTGGTCCACCTTTATGGCTATATCTCGAAAAGGGGCCCACCTATAGAACTAAGGCCCACTCCCTTTTAAAATACTCATTAACACCTTTCATTTGATGTCCATGTCACACAAACACATTCCAGGGTTACCCTAGGTTCCGTTTTCTACATGGTGATTTTCCCTTATTTGACAATGGATGAAGGAAAATCGTTCCAAAAAATATCACCCTTTGTCTAAATTTCGGACTCTTATCGGATCTATAATCTCAGAACGCTTCGAAGTATTTCAACGGTATGCAAAAAAAAATGATAAAGAAATGCGTTGAAGCTTAATCTAATTTTCATATTAAAAAAATGTATTCAAATAAAACGAATTGATAGCTGAAGAAGGATAGCAAAGGCAATTTGCTTCTCTCTTTTAGTATTACCATTTGTATGTATCCATGAAAAAGACCCAAAGCTCTCAGCTGAGTATGTAATGTTCGGTTACACCCGAACTTAGGCCTTCATACCTGTTTTATTACTCACCTCGTTGGCCGCCTTTTTTACATTTTTAAAATGGGCTACATAGATTTCAACCTGAGTAGTTCCAACTGTACTCAAGAGGGACTAGAGGGAATCAATTATGCCCCAATTTAGACAAAAGATATCAATCGGACCGTTCCCTTTTGGGGATAAACGCCCTACTTTTTGCAGGGCATCGGTAGCAATTTTTTCCAATACATACATACATTCATCTAAATACATCGCACTCAAGGCAAGTTTGCTCGTACAGGTCACAGCGAATATACACACGAACTGCATTGGCACCTGTGACTTTTGTGTCACATTTTTTAAAATGTCACTGTCATAAATTTTTCATAACGCGCGCCAAAGAAGTATAACTTCAAAAACAATCTCGCATAAATACACAAATAGCACCTAGGCTGTTGCTCTAGTTCAAACACATTATCCGACTGGCTTTTACGGCTATAGAAGATCTTTAATAGGGTAAAAATCGTTTTCGCAGTTCTATGTTGGAACCTGACATTTTTTTTCTAGTATGAAATAGCGTTTCTTTTTTTTTGAAAACCAAAGGTACGCGAAGCCTCAAAACCTATAACTTTTTTTATCTTTGCCTTCATAAATCAATGCTGTGGCTTTTTTCAAGTAACAAATAAGTCCACGTATTAAATTGCACATTTTATTTTATATATATAACGAACGGCTAACATAAATACATACACACATGTATGCAAAGTGAGTAAAGTAATTAATGAAAAGATAGTTTTTACTGAATGAATTGTAGCAGGATCCACATAATTTTAATTAATATTAACAGCAATATTCATCTCATACTTTCAATTTAAAAATGGTAGCCGATGTACAAAAATCATATGTTGCACTTTTTGCTGGACGGACATATTATGCAACAACTAGAACTTTGTTAAAAAACTAGAACTTTGAAAGACCTTAGACTGTAGGATAAGACATTTCATAACTATTCAAAATAACACAGATAAATGATCCAGGAAATGATTTCATGTATTATTATTACAATTTTAATCGAGACTTCACAATATCTATACTAATTATATCATACACTGATACAAAACTTTCAAGATAATTTTCTTTTTGTTTTTTATTTTACACTCGTATTTGAAAGTTTGTATCAATTTATGATGTAAGTAA
Source organism: Eurosta solidaginis (assembly GCA_029619165.1). Classification (NCBI taxonomy): domain Eukaryota; kingdom Metazoa; phylum Arthropoda; class Insecta; order Diptera; family Tephritidae; genus Eurosta; species Eurosta solidaginis. Next base: position 20,209 of record JARSSU010018550.1, read on the forward strand.
GTGAGTAATAGTTGTCACGATTTCATATAAAAATCGTTCACGCGGTGCTCTACGCGATTATTAAAGTATCTTCAGCTACACCGCAAACGTTAAAAAAATAGTCACGTCAATAGGTAGAACAATACATTGCAAAAAAATCACCATACAAACTGTTCATATGTGTATACAGTGCCCCTCGGTCAGTTAATGAACGCCCCGCATAACGAACATTTCGCATAACGACATACATTTTTTGGGAAAAAAGTTGCGCTTTACGAAACGAAGTCTAGCATAACAACCTAACAGGGGAAACCCGAATTCAACATTATGGGCTGGCTGCGTTAGCTTTGGCTTCATGTTCAGAATTTTGTTTATTTACGTGCAGAATTGTTCGTAAAATTAACAAGACGTGTGAAACTACAAAATTTTATTTTTATTTTGCTTTTATAAAATTGCAAAATAACTACATAAAATGCCCTCATCGGTGAACAGGCGAAAAATACAAGGACAAAATAACTATTGAATGAAACTCAAGATCATTCAAAACAACATAAAGGAGGTTGGGTGTGGCTGATTTAGGACGTGCGTTCACTTGTCGAAATCAACGATTTCTACTGATCCTCAAGACATCAGACAAGCTTGAGGTGCTAACGCCTCAAAGGGAGTCTCAAGAGTTTCTTCGCAACGACCACAAATTCTCGAGGATGTGAAAGATTGCTTTGCTATGGATTAACGAAAAGCAATGCAAGCTGACACCATTCGCAGAATATAATTTAGTGAGAAGCCTAATAAACGATATTCACCTACTCTGATTGAAAAGTCGCCAGCCAACATCAACAGCAAGCAAGGGAAGACTCAAAGACAAGTAAGGGGTGGTTCGAGAATTCAAAAAACGTACTGGTATTCACTGGCGTTATAAGGCATGGTGAAGCCCAGCCAGCTCAGACGCTAAGGCTGCCGAGAGTATGTAGGCGAATCAAGAAGCTTGTGGATACTGCGAGGGTTACTTGCCCCGCAGCAGGTGTTTAATGCGACGAAACGGGTCTTTTTGGAAAAAGATGCCCAACGCGAACTTACATAACAGTAGAGGAGACAAGCAAGCCGGCCATAAGCCAATGAAAGACCGCCTTACTCTGCTTTTTTTGTTCCAATGCAAGTGGCGATTGAAAATAAAAACCGCTACTTGTCTATCATTCAGAGAATCCACGTGCCTTCAAAAGCATAATGTTTGACAAGAGTAAGCTAAATGTCATGTGGAAGTCGAACAGTAAAGCTTGGGTGACACGTGTTCTTTTTACTGAGTGGATCATAATGTTTTTGGGCCCCTCTGTGCTGAAATATTTGAATGAGATGGATTTGCCTCTTCGTGTCCTGCTTATTATGGATAACGCTCCTCACATCCACCAAGTTTACAAGATGAATCATTGAAGAGTTTAAAATTCATCAAAATTCACTTTTTGCCACCTAATACAAACCCATTGCTTCAGCCCATGGATCAGCAAGTGATTTCTAACTTCAAGAAGCTTTACACAAAAGACTTTCCAGCATTGCTTTGACGTGACTGAAAAAAACAATATCTTACTCTAAAAGAGTTTTGGAAAGATTCACTTCCACATTGTTGCCTGTCTCAAAATTATTGATAAGGCATGGAAAGGGCGTTCATAAGAGAACACTCGAATCTTCCTTGGAAAAATCTTTGGCCCGACGCTTTGCCGAATGCACATTGAAGGACTGACGCAGTATCTACGGATCCAATAACCAACGAAATAATATTTTTGGCTGACCGTATGGGCTAGAGGTGGATTGGGAATGAATCGCTTGTGAACTTGTGGCAGAGCACAGTGAAGATCTTGACTTACCGACGAGCTTATAGAATTGCAATGTGATTTACAACAAGATGTTAAGAAGCAAACTATCAGACGAGGAGATAACCGAAGAACAGCAACCGTCTAGGCAATCAGAGAAATGCTCAAAGCATGGGAGTTTGTGGCATCATACGTTAAAAAGCATCACCCCAGTCAGACAGCGGCAGTACGTGCAGCAACGATTATTCAACGATAATGCTGTGTCCCATTTTGAACAATTTTGATAGGGACGTCAGAAACAAACGACTCTAGACAGTTTTGCTTAATGTAGATTAATAATGCTAGGTACTAGTTTCTTTCAAAAAAATTCAAATTGAAACATATAGACTGTATTTTTTCGACCTGGAACGCATTATTTTTAGTTTAATGATTCTTATAGGAATAATGGTTTGCTTAACGAACGTTTGCATAACGAGCAAGATGCTAGAACCAATTGTGTACGTTAAACCGAGGGGTCCACTGTCCTTGAATTGCAATACAGTGGGCCTATCTGTAAAAGTTCAAATAAAAAGTTAAGAAATACATCTATTTCATCTGTCGCTCACTTCACACAATTTATTATTATTTTTCTTTCGTAGTCGCTACCAAGCAGAGTATCAACATTGGAAGAAAGCTTGGGTTTTTTCCGTGATTGAAACAAAAATATCGCTCATATGTTTTGCCTATTGATGGTTGATAACGACTAACGCTGGAGTCATTGGTGCCGTATGTCGTATCGCTGTATCCAGTATCCCTAACGTAATCAGCTGTTATCGTACGACGGTAAACCAAAACCAATTGGTTGGCTACGATACGGTTACGACCTTAGCTGGCACCAATAATCGATTGCATTGATTCTCATAAGGTTGGTCGAATCAGTGTTAAAAGGTTACCGATACGGTTACCGATAAAGCACCAATGTCTCCAGCTTAAATTAATACCACAACGAAAATTTTTTACTGCTTATGACATAGCCACAGTCTCAATTTTGGTGAACCACTGGACCCTTTGTTATCTACATTAATAGAAAATAAAATATTGGCGTTGTTTGCAGTAAAATTGTATATTCGGTTGGGCCAACAACATCTTAACATCGAAAGTTGAAGAGATATACTCTACCTTTAAAATAAACCCCTCGAAATCAGAATGTAATACTAGAGGCATTTCTTCTAAGTTTAAGAGTTTCAGGCACTTAAATAGGGGGGGTTTATAAAAAAGCTGGGAAATTGGGCTATTAGAAACGTTCTAGTAAATCAAGGAGCATCCAGTGCGCTTAAGTAGCCTACCTAAGAAATATCGTATTTAAAAACTACTGAGATTGATATGGTTGTATATTACTAGATGGTGAACTAAGAATACTGTTTAAGTGACTTAAACTATGAACATTTTTCTTTCGTTTGTCATTGAATGCGCTGTAATTCTCAATGGTTAGTGAAATATCCTAAAGTATATAGTTTAAAGTTTTTATCCCAAAGCGGTATTTTTCATAGCAAAATAAGGTGTCTCAAAAACACAGCCATAAACTTAGAGTCCAAGTGCTCGGCCCAGTAAATACATACAAAGGTGTAACAGGTGCCATAGCGATCTCTGTTCTTCTACAAGAACAAATAAATAAAATAAACGTAATACAGTTCACTAAAGCAAAAAACAATATAATTAAAAAAATAAAAATATTCGCCCGTCGAATCACCAAAGCTTAGATACATATTTTCCGTTATGATTATCGGCTCTATATTTTCCAAACTATGTGGATATAAATATCATTCGAGTTGTGGTGGTCTACCACTTGTGTCGTGCCTTCTTATTTCTCACATAAAACTTTCACAAACCTCGCGTTGAGCTGTCAACGGTTATTTGAAATGCATTTGAAAACTGACGTTTGAAATGTGAGAAATGGACTGATTATCAAATGTATATCAAACTGAGAATTGACAAAAATGTTTATTGGGTGTGTATATAAAGCTCATATCATTTGTAGTAGAATATTGAACTTCCACATCCTTCACACCAAAGCACAACTACAAATCGAATTCAAAATCGCAATCACCATTATCGATCAATAAAAAAATCGTATACAGATGTAAGTATATATATACTCGAAATCGGAACTAAAGTTCCGCTGTTATAAAAATACCTAATACATATCTACATATCTACAAACAACATTTATAGCAACAAGTATCCCCTACGGCGCATATGCACAGCACAACATTGTGCACAGCTTCCTACCCAAGATCTGGAGCTACTACGAACTTAACTTAGCAATGATGAAAATAACAAAAAACACAGCCATACAACTTGTGCCTCATTCAGTTCGAGGTCGTTTATTTATTAATTTTTCACATTTTCCTCTTTTTTTGCGAAACCTTTTATTGTTGCGCTACCAGCCAGCCGCCTCCCAGCAGATTTGCCGTCGTCATTCGTTGCATTGGGTTTGCGTACTGAGGAGCTGTTGCTTTGTGTCACCGCAAAATTGTAAAAATAAACATAAATATATTTATATAATACGTTTGTTTGAATGTGTGTTTTTTATTTTTAAATTTTATAGTGCAACAATTGGTTCGAGACTTTCTTGGTTTAACTCACTGCATCCTCTGCAAATTAAATTATTGTTGTGTTTGTATATTACGTGAACGTAATCGTTATGTAGGCACCAGTCGAACTTCCTACTTGTCCGAACCGAACTTCTCTGCAGAAAATTTGTTACTTCATACAAATCTATAATTTTTTTGGAGTGTTCTTTTTACCATTGGATGTCGTCGTTAAAAATATTTGTTGTATTATTTGCTACAAGCCTCATTATTTGGGTGAGCTGCTAAGTCAAGAGTGCTTCCATTTTGCTAACGGTATGGCAAAATCCAGCACAAAGCCATAAAGGAGTGGTAGGCGTAATGTGTGAGACTGGTGGGATTAAAGAAAAGGAAAGAAGAAAGAAGAAGAGGACACACGAAAATAAGAAACGGAAGCCGGACGAAGTGTTGTCTGTTTGTTAGTAGAGTGTAAAGGGTTTCTTATCGACAACAACCGTCATCAAAGGGTTGTAAAATGAGTGGTTATGAGCGCGTTATCACTTTTATTCGATTAGATATTGATTTTCTATCAAATGAGTTATCGGTGGGCTATCGATTTTTGTCGATATTTCATGTGTTTGTTATCGAAAACATCGTTATTTATGGGAAATTTATTGATTTATTGTCAAACTGTTATCGTTTTGTTACGATGAGTTATCAGTTTTTAATCAGCGTGTTATCATATGTTTATAATGGATTGTCGATTTGTTATCGAAAAGTTTCTAGATTTGTTATCGAAAAAAATATTAGTTTACTATCAAGAAGCTATCGAAATGTTATCGGTTTGCTAAACGATAAAAACGTTATCGACGCCTAATCGGTTAGTAGTTATGTGTATGTACCGATAAAAATTTGCTACTGAGACAAAATACCCACCTTTTACTCCAAAAATCGAGTCTGGGCAAATGATTACTTTTTATGCGTAAGACTGGTTGTTACGCCTCAGTGAGTGGTAATTGTTCAAAAAAAATTAAAAGTCTATAAAAGTGTGCTTCGCTGATAACTCTGCGCTATTTGCGAAAATTTGGTTTTAGAAAAACACTTTGACCATTTGGTATTTCGAGTATTAATCGGTGTTGGCACTGTATTGGTCAAGTTCGGTTTGCCCTAGAAAAATCGTATCAAAAGCAAGCGCGCTACCTTTAGGTCCAATCGACGTAATTTTTTAGGTTTAAAGGTACACCTTGATATATTTTGGTGGAAGAATATTTTCTATATTTGGTGTCATAAATTTAGATCAATAAGTACTTTTATATCAAGTGTGCTAATAGTCAGACCAATGCACCTATATATTTACATGACAACTTCGTTATGAAGAGCGCCACAGATCATATCGCTTAAAAGCTCTCAATGATTCGCATATCAGTGGTCCGAAATCAGTTCCTTTGAATAAATTCTAAATTGTATTGGCAATTCAAATATATGTACATATATGTACTATCCATATGAAATAAGAACTTTTTATAAAAATCCCAAGCAAGTGAGTATAACGGAGCTTGTCCTCTAAGAAGATTCAAAGGAAAAGCAAAGCCACCATGTCGAGTGAGGAGCTGAATTTCCTAAGTAGACAGGTAAGGGATATTTTGATAAAGTGACGAGGGGTATTGGGCCGATCTCTATCTATGGAGGATACATAAACGTGAAATCAATAGAATGAGGAAAGTTTCATGGAAGAGTCTCTGTGCGAACGAATTATTTTTTTATCGTTACAAGAAAAAAGAACCAAACGGAGTTATATCGTTATCTTGAGCTTGTTGTTGTTTTTGCAGCTGCGTTTGATTGCCATTTTTCTAGAAACAGGAAGACTTGTCTTTTATATATACATTCTTCATTAATAAAAAATATATACTAAACTAAGGAAAACATTTCTATGGCAAAAAATTGGTCCAATTCTCCATATTTTGAGTTTTTTAAATATATTTTTCTATGTCTCTCAGTTTCTGTCCTCCTCCTTCTTTATATCACTTTCTCCTTTAACAACTCCTCTTATCCTCTTTCTCATTCTTCTTCCCCCTCCTTTTCTTTCTAACTCTTTTTTCCTACCTACTCCACCGCCTGCTTTATTTCTCCTCCATCTTCTTTTAGTTTTTCTCCCTCTATCTTTTATCTATCCGTTTCCTTAAACTCCTTAAACTGTTTTATTTTACTTTATTTATTTTATTTTATTTTCTTTTATTTTGTTTTATTTTATTTTATTTTATTTTAATTTATTTTATATTATTTTATCTTGTTTTATTTTGTTTTATTTTTTTATTTTCTTTTGGTTTCTTTTATTTTATTTGATTTCTTATATTATTTTGTTTATTTTATTTTATCTTATTTTATTTTGTTTTATTTTCTTTTATTTTATTTTATTTTAGTTTATTTTATTTTATTTTAATTTTTTGTTTTACTTTATTTTATCTTATTTTATTTTATTTTATTTTATTTTATTGTTTGTTTTATATTTTATTTTATTTTATTTCATTTTTATTTTATTATATTTTATTTGTTTTATTTCGTTTTATTTTATTTTATTTTATTTTATTTTATTTTATTTATTCTATTTTGTTTGGTTTTATTTTATTTTATTTTATTGTATTTTAATTTTTTGTTTTATTTTATTTTATCTTATTTTATTTTATTTTATTTTAATGTTCGATTCGAGCTCAGAACAATCATTTTTTCAAATGATAATTATTGTTATTTTTTAATTTTTCTATAAATGAAAAATTGTATTTTGTTTTTGGAATAGTAAGTAGAATTTTTCAGACAACCTGCCATAGTTGGCGCATGATTAGCGCAGCCTTCCTAAAGCGTACTGATGATGAAGGCTTAGCACCCTTCGAAATGGATCTATCTTAAATATGAAAAGAAGTAATAAGTAAACTCACTCAACAAGCCTTGTATAACCATAGGAACTCACAAATGAGACGATTTTTCATATAAGTTTGACAGATTTGTAAAGTTGACGAGCTTTCTGTGGGGTTTGCAATTATTCGAGAGTTGCCCTAATAAAATATTTATCTATACAGTTTACACACATACCTAAGCAAGTACATATATACTTGACATCATGGTAATTTTTCATTATTCATCAGAAATTTCACTAAGCATCAAGCATACACAACCATCGCAAAAAAGGTAAAAATTCTAAAACATAAACACACTATACAAAAAGCAATCTAAATATAAATTTGCAATATAGGTATCTTGTTATACTCAGCGTGCTTTGCACATAGAGTATATTAACTTTGATTGGATAACGGTTGATTGTACAGGTATAAAGGAACCGAGATAGATATAGACTTTCCATATATCAAAATCATCAGCATCGAAAAAAAATTTGATTAAAACATGTCCGTCCGTCCGTCCGTCCGTCCGTTAGCAGGATAACTTCAGTAAATAGTGAGATATCTTCATCAAATTTGGTACCCGAGCTTATCTGGACCCAGAATAGATTGGTATTGAAAATGAGCGAAATCGGATGATAACCACGCCACTTTTTATATATATAACATTTTGGAAAACACAAAAAAACCTGATTATTTAGTAAATAATACACCTAGATGTTGAAATTTGACGTGTGCACTGATATTGAGACTCTTGACAAAAATTTTAAACAATTTTTTAAAACGGGCGTGGCACCGCCCAATTGTGATAAAATCAATTTCACAAATATTATTAACCATAAATCAAACATCGTTTAAACCAATCGTAACAAAATTCGGCAGAGAGGTTGCCTTTGCTACAAGCAATGCTTTGAAGAAAAAGTAACGAAATCGGTTAAGGACCACACCCACTTTTACATAAAAGATTTTTAAAAGGGTTGTGGACGAATAAAATAAGATATATCTTTGCAAAAAAGAGCTTTATATCAATGGTATTTCATTTCCAAGTGGATTTATAACAATAAATAGAAGAAAATTCAAATTTAAAAAAATGGGCGTCACACCGCCCCTTTTAGTTATGTATGACTAAGCAATCTTCTATGCTTCGGGCGCCATAACTCGAAGAAAAACTTAACGGATCGTATTAAAATTGGGTACACAAATTTCCCCTACAGCAGGAAATATTTGTAGAAAAATGCACGATATCGGTTAAAGACCACGCCCACTTTTATGTAAAAGATTTTTAAAAGGGTCGTAGACGAAAATAAAAAGCTATATCTTAGCGAAAATAGCTTTGTATCATTAGAATTTTTCTTTCTAAATTGGGTTATAACATTAAATTGGAAAACGCTAAAATTTTTCAAAATGGGTGTGGCACCGCCCCTTTTATGACTAAGCAATTTTCTATGTTTCGCGAGCCATAACTGGAAGAAAATTTACATATCGTAATGAATTGTGTATACATATTTTCCCTATAGCAGAAAACATTTCTAGAAAAATGGACAGGATCGGTTAAAGACCATGGCAACTTAGATATAAAACAAGCTTAAAAGGGTCGTAGACTAGAATAATAAGCTATAACTTAGCAAAAAATAGTTTTGGATCAATGATATTTCGCTTATCAAGTTTCATTGTAAAGGAAGTGGGGAGACATTTTTTTAAACGGGTGGTGCCAGTGTTTATATAGAAAGTATTTTATCTGAAATGAAATGTACAATTGAAACTCACGCTGAGTATATAATGTTCGGTTACACCCGAACTTACGACACCTTTACTTGTTTTTGGTTTGTATTTGATTGATGTAGCCACCGTGGTTTGCGGTTATTTGCTTGGCTTTGTGCTCATCTTTCATTTTGTGCTGCTGATAATAGGCTGTCAGTTGAAACGCACCCGACACAAAAAGGTCTAAACTATTTTCTTTTGTTGCGAATATTCTCATTTTATTAAGGTTTTGTGCTGGAACGTATTTTTTTCTGTCCCAGATTCTTGTCATTTTGTGCGAAAATAATACATTATTCTAAACAAATATATTAAGGTCTTTGCGTAGACAGAGTGCAATCACAAAGATATTTGCAATTGAGAGATTTAGAAAGCTTTTTGGCTCCATTTTCTAATTTGTTTATTACAATATAGATGACAATAAAAGATAGGGGAGGGCAAATTTTAAAATCAAAAAGTAATAGCAAAGCTAAATAAATAAATTGAATTTAATATAAATATTATATTAAGCATTAGCATAAATTCCGTCATGTAATATCTCTTTACTTAGAGATACATACATAAATACATCATTTGATATGAATTTCCTAGATAAGGTCTGACTGAAGAAGATATGATCTTTTGTCCCCCTTAAAACATTAAAGTAAATTGTAACTGTCTCAGTAAAATATATTTTTATAATAAATTTGAGGCTGATTTTGAGAGCGTCTCAAAATAAAAAATCGTTATATAGCTCCGCAACCATATGTTTTAAAAGTACCCCAATAGAAAAGGCTAAGAGAAAGAAACCTTCTGGAAGCTGTATCCCACCCACGAGAACCTCATCTTCTTGATTTTTTTAAGAAAAGTAACAAATTCTAAGGCTTTGTCTTTTCGCTTCCTGTAGGAGTGCTTAAGAGAGCAGCTTCTTTAAAAGAAAACGCAACTGAGATAAATGCAGGGTCGTTCGCAGGACTTTTTATGGCGAGTGGGATCTTCGAAATTCCGTCGGCTCATATGCGAGGCTTTAGCACAATGCTAGCTGATCCAGTAAATGTTGTTTTGCTATTAAACTATTTCTATTGAATATTTTTTTAGACAAATAAAGATCAAACCTTATGTTACCAAAGTTAATATGCTCTGTAAAAAGTAGTAGTGGCTTTCAGGCGATTTCGTTCATTATCTGAGCAAACTGTTGTAGTAAATGTTTATGCCAAATTTCGTGCTGACTGGGAGATTTTTGTTCGACTTATGGCATTAAAAGTATTTTGGAAAGAGTTACAAACAAAGGGGTCACGAAAACCAAAAAAAATTCTCAAATCCCAAATCGAACATAGACATGCTTGTACATTAGTATGTGTTGCGTTTTGCGCCATCAGTTAGTTTGCATTTGAAAACACACACACAAACATTCTAAAACTTCTTGGCCTTACATCAAATTGTTAAATCCAACTTAATTTTTGCTCGAAAGTTTTTTTGGACTATCAATCACTTTGCATTATTACTTGTATGTTTCTGTTTTTGAGACCTTCAAACTTTTTTCAATGCTACACATATATCCATAAATTTTACATACTAATATGTACATACATATCAAAATAGTTATGTTCAAATAAGTATGTAACTGCAACCAGAAAGAGCTCAGCAGAGACTCAACATAAATTGCATGACTCAACACCTTAATTGGTGACTCGCTTTGAATTCTCACGATAATTAGGATGGCAATTTGTCACACTGAGTGCATATACAGTAAAAGCTTGATATTATAGATATTTGTTTGCAGGAGTTATAGAATTATGGTAAGAGAAACATATTAAGGAACCATTTACTTACAGATATGTATAAACTTTATGAGCTCTCACATTTGTTGCCGAAAAATCCCAGCAAACATTCGGAGTCAAAAAAGTTTCATAAACACGCCTACATCGAAGCACTTACACTCATTATGAACTCATTTAAAAGCACGAAATGAGTATATTTTCCTACTAACAATGATCGCCCGATATGAGCCTTATTTCATATATAATGTAATGTTAGCCCAAATAGGATTGCGACCAGACTCCTAAATATAAGTGCAAACAGACTCCCTAATCCGACTCCTATTACGCTCATAAACAGCTCATGATTTACTTCTTATATGACTCTTTTGGAGTCATTTATTTATCGTATAACATATTAGGACTAGCCCATACAGGCCAGATTTTTTTAAGCATTGAATAAAGCTTTTCGAAAAATGGGATTGGAATGGAAACACTTAAGGTGGGGCATACCGAAGACATACAAAAGCTCGAGGATATATCAAGGAGGCAATTTGTTGTCGCAATAAAAAGTCCAAAATGCTTACATACATCGGTAATATGTGGATAATTATAAATATGACTAGGCGAAGTGTTCATAATAGAAAAAACGTTAATACATTATAAGTATGTTTATTCGACCTTGACTTGTATGAAAATCTTTCCAAAATAAAATACGAGCATCTGTTCTAAAGTTGGGTTGTTTGCTGAACACTCTCATAAGGCTCATATTTTTCATCACATCTGACCTTAGTTTTTCTTACATATTTTTGACTCACTTCAGACTCCGAAGTTATGAGCGCTCCGGGAATGCTTGAGGGGTATCTCTCTAATTATTATGTAGCAAAGTTGCTGTATAGACCGAATTCCGAATTTACAGGCTAACAGACATCAATACTAACAGGAAAACAATACGATTGCGAATACGATAAACAAATTTTGTTTAATTCAAAACTGAAACTGTGACTGTGTTAGTTAGACTATTATGATCGTAGTAATAGTGAACAAGTTTTTGATCAACGAGCAATGACACAAGACGAAAGCACGCATTGCAAGTAAAATATAACTCTAACAACAAAAAGCTTTAAATTACGCGGTTGAGCTTTTGTTTGCAAAATATGTTATTTAGAAATTTACAAAAAAAAATAAAAATTTCATTCAATGTTGCTACTTCGCTTGTTCAGGGACGACTACCACTTTCAATGAACGAAATAGCGAGGTAATCCGTATGCATCTTATTCGCACAATTGTGCTATGAAATGATGACCTCTGCTCTAGTTCCTATCGATGTAACTCTGTAAGTAAAACATACTTACATACATATATTCACATTCATTGCATATTCTCACGCGTACAAACGTTCTACATACTTAGTTAGTCGCCGCATTAGCTGTTTGTGGTTTAATTGCATCTCGGTGAATTACGTGAAAATTCATTAATGAATAAGTGAGTATAATTTGTGAAGTAGTCATAATATTACATAATGGCCGAGACATAATGAAGTCTTTCATATAAATGCGTTCAACGCAATCTTATGCATGTCAGTAGCATCGCCACAATCAACTAAGATGTTGCGTTTGTAAATATAAAGGAACTCCAGACTTGGCAATTCAAGTTTATTTCGCTTTGCCCATTCACATTCACAATTTCACGAAGCACTGTTATAGACATTCTCACTATACAAGAAAAATACATATTTTGTGTCGTATTCATTTGTTAAATTGCAGTTTTTAACTGTTAAAAATGTTATAAAAATACCAACCAGTGGGAAAAATAATTACACTTGCAAAGTGTGAAGGCACCCTTAGCCAAATCAAATGAAAAATTCTGCTTCTTATGCTTTGCGTGCAACAAAAGTTGGGAGTTGGCTACATTTTCATGTCAGGTGGCGCCAGTGTCGTTCAATTTGTCGTTCTCCATAAAAATACATGTAGTCTACTCATAATGCATAAGATTGAATTAAACGCATGTATATGAAAAACTGCTTATCTGACGGGGCTTTAACAATTAAACTTCAAATGGGTTTCAAGCACAATTTACAATTTACGATACAATTTGAAAAGCGCAATGCATCAAAGAGATTTTGAATTCTTAGAATTTAAGTGCATGAAATTGAAAAAAAAATCTTTGATGATTTGAATATTTAAGGCTAATAATCAAAACTAGACATAAAATTTTGGTCTTTTAATGTAAAGTATATGCACATACACATTGCGCTAAAAATTGTAAGCACTTTGTTAGTCAAACAAGATAAGTAGGCATTTTTCTCTTTGCCGTTTTATTATAACAATGTAATTAATTAGCGCTGTCATTATTTTTGCACCATAATTAAAGCTTTTTCAATGTTTTATTCAGAATGGTTTACTGTCGAATTTTACACGTTGCAAATAATTACTTAACCCCACTGCCACAGACAGCACCTTTTGCCTTGTGGCCTAAATTTTTGCAATCGAGTTCATTGGCCTTATCTTATTTTCTCTTCAATTATAACATTTAATGGTTGCAGATTTTTTTTACAAAGTAATTCGTCTGGCATTTAAGTACTGCCTATCATAGACGGCATATTTTAATCTTACTCTTTTTTGTGCAACTTATATAATTAATAATTTTCTCACTAATTATGCCTTATTAATGTCGCTTTTCTCAAACACTTATGTTCATTTGCATTTCTTCATGTAATTACGTGACGTTTTCTAACTCGTCGCACTCGCACTAGAAAGCTGTAAGTTTAAGGCATGGGTGCTCGCTAAAGTCCCACGCAGCGCAGAAAGAAAGCAGTGCTCTTTCTGCGTGCTTTTTATAAGAGCAAATGAAGTTTCAATGGGTACTTAAATCGCCTACAATTAGCGCACTAATCGTTCATCTTTACAACATCCTAGCTTTTTTCACTTGCATTGAAAGGTCTATTAAATTATATAGCACTGAATTAAGGGCCGTTCTGAACTCAATAGTAATTGAGTGAGAGCATAAAACCTGGCCACTTAATAAGTTCAATGCAATCTTTTTAGTATATGTGACCCGGCCTATGAAAAGGTGGCTTATGACTCAAAAAAGAAATTGCGAGAAACAGCTGTTAAAGATAAACAATGCATTTCTTCAGTTTCTTAGTAGTTTTCTTTTTTTTTGAGTCATAAGCCACCTTTTCATAGGACGAGTCACATATATCAAACATAATGCGGTTCTTCACAATATGGCGAAATCGACTATTAAACCAATGAGCCGTTCTTTTATGTCACCTGGGTTGGCTAGCTTATACTATAGATAAACGGCGACTCAGCCTGACAGACGGCGTTAATGTGCGCCGCAACAACTGAACAAAAAAAAACAAAAAAGCGCTGCCTGGTTCATTCACCGGTTTGAAACCAAACCTCGTTCTGCAGATTTGCATAAAGCTATCTCGACAGAGTGCTTTTGGGTTCTATACTGCGTCTACTGTGGTAGAAAAACCTTACCGAAAAACCAATCCAAACCTCGTCAGTAGTGGGCATTATATGCAGTCCCTATGGTTGCCTAGATTTCGATTGAAATATATACATAGCAATTTGTTTTTTTTTGTTTTTTTGCATAGCTTTGCATGCCAACGCAAACTAAAACTAGGTACCTTCCATGGCGGAACCATACAAGGTGGCAGCATAGTGATATACCTACAAACATAAAAAAAATGTCTATGTACTTTGTTTTTGTAAATTCGATGGGCTAATGTCAAAATCGCACTGCGCCGGAAGTTGATGTATCAAATCAAATAAAAACGTTTATAAGCAGCTGTCCCGTGCTGCCCCCTTGTATATATCCGCCATCGTACCTTCCAACATGTCAACTTTTGAAAAACTTGAAAAAAAAACAAGTAAGGAAGGCTAAGTTCGGGTGTAACCGAACATTATATACTCAGCTGAGACCTTTGGAGACAAAATTGTCTTTTTCATGGATGCATACAAATGGTAATGCTAAAAATTGGAACAACTTGCCTTTGCTATCTTTCTTCAGCTATCAATTCGTTTCATTCGAATATTTTTTTAAATATGAAAATCTGGTTAATTTGAACTACATTTCTTTATATATATTTTTTTAAATCACCCTGAAATATTTTCGAAGCGCTCTTAATTATGAGTCCGATAAATAAATCTGAGTATAATTATAGCTGCGTTGGTTTCGTAGGGTTTCGTAGATGGTTAATAAGTGGTTTTTAATTCCATATCACATACGTTTGGGAAAGATCGACCAAATGGTACACCAATGGTAGACGTTTTTTTGGAATGATTTTCTTCATCCTTTGTCAAATAAGGGAAAAGCACCATGTAGGAAAATGAACATAGGGTAGCCCTGGATTATGTTTGTATGACATGGGTGTCAAATGAAAGGTATTAAAGAGTATTTTAAAAGGGAGTGGGCCTTAGTTCTATGTACGCCTTTTCGAGGTATCGCCATAAAGGTGGACCAGGGGTGACTCTAGATTGTGTTTGTACGATATGGGTATCAAATTAAAGGTATTAATAAGGGTATATTAGTTGTATATGTGAAGGCGTTTTCGAGATATCGACCAAAATGTGGACCAGGGTGACCCAGAACTTCATCTGTCGGGTACCGTTACTTTATTTGTATATGCAATATACCACGAATAGTATTCTTGCCGTGATTTCAAGGGCTTTTGATTTCGCCGTGCAGAACCTTTTCATTTTCTTCTACTTATTATGGTAGGTGCCACACCCATTTTACAAAATTTTTCGAAAGTTATATTTTGCGTCAAAAAACCAATCCAATCACCCTGTTTCATCCCTTTTTAAACGGTTTTATTTAGCTTGACTTGACAGGCCGGCCGCACGGCTGTTGTGAACGAATTTTGTAATTGATTTGTAAGTAACTTCCCGATATGGTACACGTTGGAAACTTGGAATATAGTTCAGAACCCGATGACATTGCAATAATAAGAAAACACTCCGATAGGTGGCGCATGGATCGAAATATTTAAAAAAATCTTATTTTCTAGTCCGATTGGGCTCATATTTGGAACACATAATACATACAAGTATAGAGAGACCCATGACAAAAATCGCCGCTAGGTGACCCAAGGATCGCGATATTCAAAAAATCGTATTTGGGGTCCGATTTGACGACCTGTGACGTTCGATTTGCCTCATATTTGGAACAAATATTACATACAGTCCGCGAGAAGTGACATCAAAATATTTGTAGTTCGAGGAGGGACAAGCATACGTGGCGCAGAGTCGAGTAAAGTCTTTGGAAGGATTATATATTGAGAACATAGGTTGTAACGAATTTTCAGGAAAGAGTCCTTGTAATAATGGGTGACTAAATGAACTAAATAGAATGAGAAATAATAGGCAATTAAATAAAGACTAAAAACTTGAAAACAAAATAATTAAAAAATTTGTTTAAGTTAAACGGTTTTATTGAAAACAATACTTACATGAATTTTAGTGTTTTCCAGTTTAATGTTATAATTCAATTTAGAAAAGCAGAATTGAATCGGTTAAAGACCACGCCCACTTTTATATAAAAGATTTTTAAAAGGGTCGTAGACGAAAACAATAAGCTATATCTTAGCGAAAAAGAGCTTTGTATCAACAGAATTCTACTTTCTAAATTGAATTATAACATTAAATTGGAAAACACTAAAATTTTTGAGAATGGGTGTGGCAGCGCCCCTTTTATGACTAAGAAATTTTCCATGTTTCGGGAGCCATAACTCGAAGATAAATTTACATATCGTAATGAAATTGTGTACACATATTTTTCTTACAGCAGAAAATATTTCTAGTAAAAATTAGCGACGGAAAATAATAATTATTTATATATAATAATATTATATATAATAATTACATACCAAACACACACTGGACAGACATATACACTTATTTCACAGTAAAATACTAAGCACACTAATAAAATATAAACATGAGCTTCTAAAGGAAAAGGAAAAACGAATTATGATTACAAGGAGAAACTAGGCCAATATATGGAAAAGGATGACGTCACAGCTTTATTTGAAAGCGAACAGCGGCTTACATGCAAAAAAGCTACAAAATATAAAAACACACAAAAATTAAAGTTTGAAAAACTGCGAGACCAGAGAAATGCACAAATATTAGGAACCAACAAAAACAAGCATTGGTTGGTAAACAAAACAAATACGGAATTCCCATCTGATGTGGTGGCGCTGCTAGCAAAAGGGCCAAAGTTTGGTTTACCAATAACAAAGAAGAATTCCCGCTCTTTAAATGCATTGCGGATGGTGAGGAATTGGTACAGAGCGTAGAGAACAAAGAAGAACAGGAATCCACGAGAACGAAAATATCATTGCTTATAAAAGAGTCGATGACAAAGCGAAGAGGTGACAAAACAGATATGGCCATC
This sequence comes from Eurosta solidaginis, assembly GCA_029619165.1. NCBI lineage: Eukaryota > Metazoa > Arthropoda > Insecta > Diptera > Tephritidae > Eurosta > Eurosta solidaginis. The sequence continues at coordinate 37,338 of JARSSU010018550.1, forward strand.
AAAGATACAGTGGAGCGAACACGAAGATTTCTGAACAAAAATAAAGAAATTGTAATTTTAAATGCAGACAGGGAAACGTGACCGTCGCTATGGAGAAAACAGATTATAGGTTAAGAATGGACAACATATTGATGGTATGTCAATATATCGAATTTACGCCAAGATCCGACACTAAGATTACAGACCAAAAACAACCAATTAGCAGAAAAATTACATAAATTAGGTCTTATAACAAAAACGGAAAAATATAAAATGACCACGCACACAGCTATTCCACCCCGAATGTATGGTTTACCAAAAGTTCACAGGAAAATATGCCATTAAGACCCATTTGTTCCATGATAAATGCTCCGTCCTATAATTTATGTAAGTACTTGACTAATATTTTAAAAAACTTGACGATGAAATCGGTGTTCAATGTTAAAAGTGCAATAGAATTTAAGGACAAAATCATTGACAACTATACATATATGTGATGATGAGCGTTTTGTATCGTTTGATGTTATATCACTATTTCCAAGTATACCAACAGACTTTGCTATACAGACGATTCGGGCGAAATGGGAGGAGATCAAACAATATACGGATATGCCTAAAAATCTTTTTATGGAAATAGTGACGTTTTGTATTTGTGAAAATAGATATTTTAAGTACGAGGAACGAATATATACGCAATTAAAGGGTCTTCCAATGGGATCTCCGGCATCACCGATTGTCGCCGACATTGTATGGAAAAAATTTTAGGAAAAGTAGTAAGAACACGAGACTACTTAGTTAATACGTAGACGATGTGTTTGCATTAGTAAAGGAGGATAAACTGGACGAAACCTTAGATTTGCTAAATTCATACCACAAAGATATACAATTAAGATGGAGTTGGAAAAAGATGGCAAATTACCATTTTTAGACTCCTTGATATGTAAAATAAGCAATAAAATTAAAGTAGATTGGTACCAAAAGCCTACATCTTCAGGACGTATTATAAATTATTTATCTAAACATCCGAAAAGTATGATTTTTAATACAGCGAAAAATTTTATCCGGCGAGTTTTAGATACTAGTGATTCAATTTTTCACCCTGCGAATAAAAAACGTATCGAGCACATTCTCAAGATGAACGATTTCCCGTCCGGGTAATACGTAGGTTGATAAACACGCATCATAAGGGTACCAAATCAAAAATCGAAGGTAAAAAACCGATCACATATAAATCTATTATATATATACCTGGCTTTTCCGAAAGATTACAATGCTCAAATATTTATGATAAAGAAAGAATCGGAAATGCACACAACCGGCGTACACAAACCAAATATTTTTCAAGAATATGAAAAGTAAATTAGAAACGATGAAGAAACCAATATTGTATACATTGATACCATGTGCAGGAGACGGAGATAACATTTGTGCGAAAGAATATGTGGCACAACGTAATAAGTTAAAACAAGAATAGCAGGGCACCGATCTGACATCAAATGTTTACAATCAAGCAATACACATAAAAGAGCACTTGCGGCCCACTGTGCGGAGAACGGACATAAACCAGACTTTGACGCTGTGAGCATACTACAGCAAGAACAGCATTACAACAAACGCTTTACTTTGGAGATGCTCCACATAATAGACACGGACGAGAACAAAATATTGAACTACAAAAAGACTCTGAAATGTGTGCACACATCTACCCCACTTACTTGACTCGCGAAAATCAGTTCAACAACAGCATCTCGAACAGACGCTGCCCACCTAACATCTGAACTCATGTATGTATGTTTGCAGTAATGCTAATATGTTTTATACATACATATATATAATTTGCCTGTGATAAATTGTGTAAAATAAAGTGTTTATTTATTTATTATTGTAGTCCCGATGACGATCTCCGTTGGAGATCGAAATATATTGGAACAAAAACAACTACAACTTGTTTAATTTATTGACCTAGAGCCAGTTTGAAGAAATAATTGTTAATGTAAGTCGCAAAAATCAAAATTTGTAATAATTATTTTTTTTTGAGTCGAAAAAGTCCTGGTCAAAATTTTCCTAGGTGTAAATGTTTGAGTTCCCAGGTAGCAATATCATGTCGAATCATGCATCCTTTTTATTTTTCGAACTTTTTCCATAAAGTCCACATATATAGTAAAAATCTATATTTTCATTTTTTGAGTCGGATAGAACTAAGTAAACCCGCACTTTTAAAAATAAAAGTTCCGAAATGAAGTTAAATCAGACTTGTATCGTTTTAGTCGCGAAATAAAAGTCCCGCGCATGTGGGCATGAAGAAACGGCTTATCCGAACTTATTATTCGGATACAGCCGTTTCTTTGTTGATCAAGTCGGGACTTTATTTCGCTTAAAAAATAAAAGTCTTGATTAACTTTATTTCGGACTTTTATTTTTAAAAGTCGATTTTAACTGGTTTTATCGGACTCAAAAATAAAATACAGATTTTACTGATATATGTGGAATGTTTCTGGATGATTGTGTTGTAGTGATTGTACATTCTTGTTGCTAGATGTTTTTTGTTTTTTGCATTACAGCTGCAATTTTATTGATATTTGATATTAAATAGGTGTTGCTGTGTACTTCTTTATTTCTTCAGTATTTTTCCAGTACTGTTTCCCCTTCACTACCTAAGTGAACAGTTTTTGTTCTTTGACTATATAATATGTGTTTGAAGAAATTTTTCATATAGAAGTATCGTTATCGAGTTTGTTTTCATTTAGGCCTTTGATAGGCGTGAGTACAAGGTACTCGGGAAGTTCGCTTTGTAAGCAAAAAAGTGTACGTCCAGAAAGCTTTGGTTTTTAAGGCACATAGAGCTTTCTCAGTGGTTTAGTTAAGAACAGACATCGGTACTCGCTGCGGACGCAACATTACCAAGATTTTGAGACTAACATGTTGCATGCGCGAACTTCGGTGGAGCAGCGAGCTTCACAAATCTAACTAGGTATCTTAACACCAAGTTTTAACATATTTAACAGCACACAAAATACACGGGTTGTCGTTGTAGAGTGTAAATATTTAAATCCGGAACACATTAGCTGATAAAAAGTGTACAGATAATGTTTAAATATAAATACAGACAATGGTGTAGTTTCACACATTCTGCTATGGTGAGTGGGGAATGTGACTACTAGAGTTTTGTGAGGTGGCTCACACTATTTTTCGCGCATGCAATATCTTTATCTCGAGAAATATTTGACATTACCATATATCACCGACGGCTCTGAGTAAGCGTTCGCGTTGTAGATGGGTTTATTCAAAGTACCGAGACCTCCAACTATCTTAAAAAGAACCGGGGGGGGGGGGGGGGGGGAGGAGGGGGGGGCATGGGGGGGGGGGGGGGGGGGGGGGGGGGGGGGGGGGGGGGGGGGGGGGGGGGGGGGGGGGGGGGGGGGGGGTGGGGGGAGGGGATCGGGGGGGGGGGGGGGGGGGGGGGGGGGGGAGGGGGGGGGGGGGGGGGGGGGGGGGGGAGGGGGGGGGGGGGGGGGGGGGGGGGGGGGGGGGGGGGGGGGGGGGGGGGGGGGGGGGGGGGGGGGGGGGGGGGGGGGGGGGGGGGGGGGGGGGGGGGGGGGGGGGGGGGGGGGGGGGGGGGGGGAAAAAAAAAAAAGGGGGGGGGGGGGGGGGGGGGGGGGGGGGGGAGGGGGGGGGGGGGGGGGGGGGGGGGGGGGGAGCGGGGGAGGGGGCCAGGCAGAAGTATCATGCTTGACCTATTTTCAAGGATATTTATTTTTAGCGACAGTCAGCGTTATCAAATCCTTGGCTTTCCGTTCAATCTGAACTAACACTAAACTGTCACCGATGAGATGTAGCAGCACCAGCGTTTACACCTCACATGGGTCCAGACATCGTAGGCATAGACGGCAAAGCAAATTTTCGTAACAAGAACGCTGCGGGAATGCTCCTTGTCAATGCAGCTAACGCTTTATGAGTACATCGATCGTCAAACAAGGACAGATGTCTACAAACTAGAGAAAACTTTCAACACTTGTAGGCATATAACTGCGGGTTGCTTATTAATAGGTATGACACAAGAGAGCCCTATCTTCGATGCTGTAGGGAACGAAGAGGCGTAAACGGTGGATTATCTAATGTGATAAATTGCTGGCTTTATAGTGACAGACAGCACTGCCTGGCGCTCCTCGTCTGACTAAGCTATGCCGGTCGTGACAGCAAAAGACTTGGTAGCCTTTATCAGTCATCGTAATGATTCGAAGAGTAAGGTAATGGTGTATTTTTGTGATATCATACGAGCCTACTTACACTGGACTATATGTGCCTCTGCGTCAGCCTCCTCATCCTCACCTAATAAACCGAAACAGTTTGGTAACCCTCGACAACAAATCGGTAGCTTTCGTTAACAAATCGATAACTTTTTGATAACATGCGGATAGCTTTCGACAAAATAATTGACCACTTTTCGTTAATAAATTGAAAGTTTTCGATAGCAAATCGCTTAGTTGTCTCGTCGATAACACACCTATACATTGTGGATGAGAAAAACATAACATCGATAAATAAACCGTTAACAAATTGTAATCATACGGTCCAGCTTCGGTTGTCGTTTGGGTTTTGGATTTTTTGGCTTCGGTTTTCATTTGCATTCGACCCTGCAGAATCGCTGCATAGCTTAGGGTCGGAGATCATTCTTGGCTTTGCTGTGAGCCTTCATTCTGATAGGTTTGCATGTTTGCTCCTTTAGGTATCGGCGTACCGAATATATATTTGACGCTTGATTTTACTTAGGTACTGCAGGACTAGTTACTCAGTCAAATACATCTATTGTAATAATTCAAAACTATCGATATCGATAACTATCAACGGTTTGGACAAACATTACAAAGGAGGCATTTTCGAAATATCTCGTTCAACGCGCTGCCTAGCGGAGTTTTAAGCGAAAGGGCTTGCGAATAAAGTTTACTATATGCTCATTTTTCCCGACGCATTCAAACTACAATTTAATGAAGCTAAGTACTTAAGTGAGCTAAAATGTAAAGTCAGTCTAAGGTCATCTTTAAAATTTAGCTTAAGCTCCCACTAAAAAAATATGCATTAGTCAACAAAAAATTAAGCTTTTGTAATGTTCTCTATCACAGACCGAACTGCCAAGTACACGTACGTACAGTAGCGTACAAAAATAACAGTGGCAAATTTTATCATATATCGCCAACTTAATATTTTTAGTTTTTGTTGATTTCCGACAGGTGGACAAATGATGTATATTGGAACGATTTTCCGTCATCCCTTGTCAAATTTGGTTTCAAGACAAACCAGTTTCGGCGTTGTGCCATCATCAGTGTCGATTTTCGTTCTGAATGAAACAGCAACTTATGCCAGCACTGTTATAACTGCCAGTTTCTTTGTATTTCCGTTTGGAGTACTTTGGACACAATTTATTGAGCGAAGCCAAGCATTTTTACAATAACAATATGATGCTTGGACTAGAAAAGGCTTCGGCGCCAAGTTGGGTTGAAAGCAACTTCTTTTAAAATGAAACTAAAAGAGATATACGAGCGCTGTTATCTACATTACATCAAAATCCGAACTTTCGACTTAACGCCAAGGTAGGAAAAATATTTCCCTTGGTACCGCAGTAGAATAATTAAAACTCCAATATTAAACACCTTTTAACCGCAGCAGGTAAATTGGTCAGTTGGGAGGACCTGGAAGATCACTGTTTGTGATGGCTAGTAGCCGCCTTCTGTGCATATTTTGGTCAAAGAGAAAGTATGCTATATGCCCACATAGTTATTCAACGCCAAATACACTATTTGGAATCTATATACTGCTGAACCGGTTACGATTGTAATGTTCTAAACAGACAATATATCCTCAATCCTTCTGGCAATAGCGCCAAACCAAAAAAACCAAACCTGCCATCCTCACCAGAGCAGTGAAAAGAAAAAACTTTTGGCCCTCAAAATAACAAAATTAAATTAGAAATTGCAATAAAACCGAATAGATTGATTTATTATAATTTTTTGGCATTTAAAAACTTCAAACCATGGCCGGAACGGCACAAGGTGGCAGCATGGTGACATACCTACAAACATAAATAAAAATTCCATGTATTTTGTGTTTTTGTAAATTCGATGGACAAATGTCAAAATCGTACTGCACCGGAAGTTGTGGTATCAAATCAATAAAAAAGTTTATAATCAGCTGTTCCATGCTGCCACCTTGTATCGTTTGATTCCTTTGAATTGACATTTCTACAAAGTTTGGAGTGATCTTAAAATTTTTTTTAAAAATCAAAAAAGAATTATGGCCGCAAGGAGAGATAATGGTTTTACCTTCTCATCTCATATTTGAAATGTCGGAAATAGAAAATAATAGAATAGATCAAATTTTTATGGAAAAGTGCCACCGCTATTTTCGTGGTCGCTGCTGTATATAAATGCAGCATGTGGGTTTAAATCTGGTCTCGATTACGTGATCGTATCAAAGTAATTAATGCATATGCATTTAAGAGTCTCAATAACGTATAATCTGTAAATAATTTTACAATATTGCTTATTTAACGCACCTTCTATAAGTTTTGTTGCTGCTGCTGCCACAGAACCCAAAACTTGATTTTCACTTCCTTTCGTTTGTTGCAACAAAATGATGGTTGTCTGCAGTCAAGTGGGTGGTCTTAACTTGCGATTGTCCATACGAGTTGGTATTGATATTTTATTGGTATTCTTATTGAACAATTCTACAACTACAAAGGTATACGCATCTAAATAGTAATGCTTTTGAATATTTTTTATTGTTGTATTTATGTTTTCTTTCATTTCTCTTTTATCAAAATTTTTTTTTCGATCTG
>JARSSU010018552.1:0-38536 GCA_029619165.1 Eurosta solidaginis
GTAACACTACGGACTCAATCAGTCTATGTGAGGTCCTCATGGACCGGCCAGTTCAACCTACCTACCAGCCAGAGCTTGCTGCACCTTTGAGTCGACTATACACCGCTAATAAAAAACATTTTTCCTCCCACTGATAAGCTTGGACCGCACTATTTACGCGTTCTACGAACTGTTCAACAGATACCGACGATTCGTTTGTTGGATCAAATTCCGGAATAGTTTCGGCGATTTCTTTCACTGAATATCCACTACGCCCAGTCGTTGCAATAAAACTACCAGCAGAAGAAGTTGCCCGCTCTTGATCACTGCGCGTAGTTGTTGCAGTTACATTTTGATTGGATTGCAATTGATGCATCAACGAACTAAACATGTCCCGTAATTCATTAATTTGGTCCTGTATATTTGCACTAGCGATCTCGATACTATCCGACCCAACAGCTTCGCACAAACGCAAAACTAGCTCATTTTTCAGGCCTTCAGTGGACAAACCTTTTTCGTTCAAAATTTCTTTTAAATCCGTTAATTTTAACGTATTTATCTTAGCAAGAGGCATTTTGATTACTTAGTCATATATATACGTTTAACAACTAAATCAATTATTTCTGTAAGATACGTTTTAATTTGCCCGTATGGATTTACCCGCTTCTGAATTTGTAAGGACGACCGTTAAGAAAAAGAAAAAGGTTCTTCGCATTAATTTGAACGCAATTGAAAAACAACTAATTTATTCCGTTTTCTTTGTACAATAAAATTCGACTGCCAAATATTTAAAAACATTTTAATAATTTCATATTTTCTTGAATCGTCGTTCATTGGCTACTTTGTCGTGAATTCAAAAGTGAGAGTAAAGTAAAGTAGCACAAAGTGGTTTTCTGGATTGCCTTACACAGTCCTCAAATTTCGCCGGGAGGATACTGAAATAGCCGCCATTATCACCTCGAAATGAGCACAAATTTACTTTGAAGTGACGAGGTAACACCATCAGCTCAGTTAGAATTGAGAAGGACCTCTCCGAGCCGTTCGAAACTAAATGTGGTTTCAAACCACACCTCTATCATGCGATTTTTTTAATATGATGGTGGGGAAAATAATACTAGCTGCAGAGCTTAACCGCTCTGGAATAATATTCAATAAAAGCTTTTTATTATTGGTGTATGTCTACGAAACTGATATAATCGGCCTGAATACCCGCGCCGTAGATTCTGCTTACTCCATCTGGAAAAAGAAGCGGAAAAGATGGGTTTGATGTTGAATGAGGACAAAAGGAAGTATCTGCTGCCATCAAACAAAGAGTCAGCGCATTTGAGCCTTGGCAACCACGCCACTGTTGGCAGCCATAATTTGGAAATAGTAAAAGGTCTCCTTTATTTGTGACCAGCATTTAAACAAACAACAACATCAGCTCTGAAATCCAGCGAGGAATCGCTCTTTCCAATAAATACTATTTTGGACTAGGTAGGCAATTAAGAAGTAAAGTCCTCTCTCGGCAAACGAAAATCATGCTATACAAGTCACTTATCGTACCCGCCCTGTAATATGGTGCAGAAGTATGGACCATGACAACATCAGAAGAAGCGGGACTTGCCGAGTTCTTCGAACGATCTACGCATTGGCGATGGCAAGTACCGAAAAGGATTCAACAATGAGCTGTACTAGCTAGGCTAGGCCATGTTATGGGAATGCAAAATGATACTCCGGCTAAGAAATTACTTTTATCGAAACCCTTATATGGAAGCAGAGGAAGATTGTGGCTACCCCTCCGCTGGAAGGAACAGGTGGAAAATTAATTTAGTTTCCTTGGTGTAACCAATTAGCGCCAGTCAACCGAGCAAAGAAGCAACTGGCGCGCCGGTTATCCCCGTAGTAGTAGTCCGTAAATGATCCCGAAAAAGTCCCAATTTGATCCCGAAAAAATACTGAAGTAGTGCCTAACGCCACACCCCTGTGACTCCGAGATGACTTCGGATTTCCCCTAAAATAGTTCCTAAGCCATTCCGAAATTACTCGAAATGATTTCGAAATAGTCCCGAAAATCTTCCAGAAATTACAACGAAATAGTCCCTGAAATCTAGTCGTTCAGCACATGGTTTGAATCAATCGACAACGAGCAATTATTTGATTTTGACCATAAGATCATTCGAATTTTTCTAATATCTGGCTAATCGAATTCAGCCACCGTCGTTTCGCATCTGGGCATGTGATCAATACAGGCATGGTGAATTCACTGCAAAAGAAAGCAACGGGAGCCCGCGCGTGAGTTGTCAGATAAATCTGTTCTCACATCAAACAGACCCGTACTGCATTCCAAACTAATCGTAGTCTAGTCTCTCTATATCCATGCCCCTGTTTGTCTGTTATACATACATATGTGATGAACACATGGCGATCCCACCGACCAACTTCTGCGTTTACGAGTGGGTCGCTCACGATTCAACATTCATGGCCACCCTATAACTTCGATGCGACATTTTAAGGCAAAGTGGGGATTTAGTGCCAAATACGGATAAACACCTAAAGGCATTTATTTGTTTGCATGTTATCTTAAGTTAGTATGCGTGTGACTATACAGATGTTTCTAGGTACTAGTACTTTGGGTGCGCGATGAAAACCAAAAACACAGATTATTTTTTCCGCTCTTTAGTTGTAGGATGAGCATGCGAACAGGATGAGTTATGTATTTTTGTTGGCATGGGAATATTTATCATCAACACGACAGAGCGTAGAAATTCAAATAAATATGAATAATTGCGGCAAAAAAATGAAGAAATATGAGTGCAAAAAAAATTGCACATCCTCTAAGTTTATGTCCGCTGCGCCTTCACCGCCACCACCCCCATTCTAATATTTGCCATGTCTTTTTATGCCCGCTTGCTGTGATTTTTTTTTGGGTCGTTGTGCATGCGCATTTATGCCTTTATGCTGTGTGTTTGCGCACGTCTTAACCTTAAGTGCGCATGTCCGCTCATCATTAGCATAAGTAAATCTTACTGAAATCTTAAAATTTATTTGTCAACTTGACAATTTCATTATGCGTGAGTGTGTTTGCATATGTGTGTATACACGTGTATGTATGTATGTGTGTGTTAATGCTTATGTGCGTGTATTTGCCTCTACAAATCTTAAGCGTTGTCTCATTCATCGTTTGTTTGTGTTGTTGGCGGCACATGCTTTTTGTCAAAACTCAAAAGCGAATGCTGTGAGTAGATATCGGCGAAAATCAAAGGTAAGTAATATTTGCTGACATTAAGCGATAATACGTCCAGAATATTTATATTGCACATGCAACAACAATTGCTATAGAAAGTTTAAAACCCGTATATCATATTAGGCAGAACTATACAGGGTGAGCTGAAAGTAGTTGAACTACTGTATATTTCGATAACTAAGCCGATAACTTGGGTCATGGATGATTATCGATTTCTGTCGACGAATTTTTGGTTTGTTATCAAAAAACTATCGATTTATTATCGAAAAGTTAAATATAATTATCGATATTTTATCAAAAAGTTATTAACTTGTTATCATAGTGTAAGCAATACACTATGGGTCTAATCGAAAGTTATCGATTTGTTATCAAAAAACTATTGATTCGCTTATCGAAAATATTTATCTGTTGTGGTTATCGATTAACTATAGGAAAGTGATCGATTATCTATAGAGAAGTTATCGACATGTTATCCAAAAGATTTGTTATTGAGAGCTATAGATTTTTTATCGGAGTGTTACCAATTTGTTATGGGATTTTTAATAACTGATCCGTATCCCCGAAAAGTGCAATAACGAAGTAGCTTTGTTTTATTAATTAAAATAATATAAAGGCTCTCATGAAGTGAGTGCATGATTCAGGCTTGTCACCCTCCATATGAGCAAAAGGACTTATTGTGGATGTATAGATAGGGACAACGCATGAATTACTCCTTGGAGAGAGCTTTGTTAAAGCAGCCCACGAAGATTTATTGAGCTCCTTGTGTCAGCATTGGATAGTATAATTTCGCCAAGTTAAAATGTGTAGTGTCAGCGTAGCATTTGCTTAATTAAAGTCTGACTATTGAAGAAATCTTCCGAAGTCCACGTTACATCCGGTTAGCAAGTAGCTTTTCCAACCGTATCATAAGTTTTGACAGTTACCTGGGACTCCAATGTGCCTTGGAATGTAAAGTGTGTTTAGATATTGAAATATCACGTTGGGTGGTAATACTGTTGAAGTGAAAGCTCTAATATTCGTTTCGTTAGCATTCGATATGATGCATCGTTATTGGCAGCGAGGAAGTAGATGCAGTGATCATGCATATTGTGTTTTTGGCTAACCTCAAGTTCTTCGAATAGTAAACTTCCTCCCATCCATATTTTACTTATGTATTCAAGTTGCTACCGTAATCGAGGCTAGATGTTCAAATCAATGTGGAAACGATTAAAACAATCTATTCAAACTAAGCGCATTTGGAAACCTTATCAGGGAATATATAGGAAATCATCATAGCTTCACCTTTAAAGTGAAGTCGGAACTCAGACCATTTGCCCATTGAAAGAGCTGACATGAAAAAATTTTCTAGAATATCATACGAACTAATCAACTTTCCATTTATTTACCACTCCTACTCCCTTCTGCACTCCCAATTTATCTCTTCTTCTCTCTGTTGTTCTATCTCGATTTATAAAAGTGTTAACGGCTTACTATCGATACATAACCTGTTTCTTATCAACGGAATATGGGCGTGCTATCGATTTTAAAGAGTTATCGGTTTGCTTCGGTCTGCATTCGACGAGATATAGGAAAGTTATCGGTTACAGAAGGTAATCAATGTGTTAACGATTTTTTATCAACGAATGATCGAAAAAATATCGATTTGTCATCAAAGGGTTTTCGGTACTTATCGTAAAGTTATGATTATGTTATCAAGAAGTAAGAGATTTATTACCGAAAGAATATCGAATTGTTATCGCATTCTTACCAATTCATTATTTATTATTGTTATATTGTTTAGAAAAAAAATATCGATTTGCTAGCGATTCAATGTAGAAAAGTTATGGATTTGTTATTAATTTACTATTAGAAAATTATCGATTATTTACCGAAGTGTTATATATTTTCTAAAGTACACTTATCGATTTGTTGCTGGATTGGTGCGAATTCGTATCGGCGTATTATCGATTTATCGAAAAGTTATTGATATGTTGTCAAGAATTTATCGATTTATTATCGAAAGAATATCGTTTTGTTATAGGAGTGCCCCCATCATTGGCATGTTATCGATTAGGAATCGAAAAATTATCGACTGGTTTCCAATAATATTTAGCTTTTTTCGAGAAATTATCGAATCATTGTCGAAATGGTATCCATTTGTTATCGAGAAGTTATCGATTATTTACACAAGAGTTATCGATTTGCGGACGTAAACTTATCGATTTGTTGCAGGACTGTTAACAATTTGCTATCAGCGTATCGCTTAGTTTTCGATGACTGATCGATTTGTTATGAAAGAGGTGCCGATAAAACTGTAATACAAAATGATACATCTGTAAACAATCGATAACAAGCCTATAAGAAACCAAGAAGAAGCCTATAACTCGGCGATAACAAAACAGTAACTCTACGATATTTTTGCTTTCGATAATAAGCCGATAATAAGACAATAATTTCTCACTATCGTTTGTTACTGATAAAAAGATGGTGAAGCTAGTAGCCCAAAATAATTTTTTCTTGGTAATGTAATCTCTATTGTAGTGTAAGTCATACCACTGGGGGCTCTAGTTAATTTACACCTAATGTAAACACACTTCACAAGTGCTTGGCTCAGCCTTCGGCGGTTTGAGAGTCAGCTAACGATAAACGACTTTGAAGGCTTAAATAAAGGTCACAACAAATACCTTTTCTGTGCTAAAAACTTTAATAAATTGGCAAGGTTTTAGTCGTCTTGATAACTACTGGAAGTCTGTGTAATTTACGTACATATAGCCATAATCTTTTATAAAAGGTTTGTATAAATTACAATCGGTAAAACATTAAAATGTATATTAATCATAATATCATCTCTAGGAAACAATTCATAAGTAAAAAATAATAATAAGTAAAGTTACCTTAATTATATATCGGAGAGCAGAGAATGTGGATGGAAACTATAGTGGCAGATAATTTTTGGAGCAACAGGTTTTGTGACTCGATTATAAAAGGTTATGTCTGAAGTGTTATTAATACCATGTGCCTCTAGCCTCACGCTAACTCACTGCAAATTTCATCTTCCGCATTTTATACCATCTCTTATTCCGTCTGGCTGCAAATACAAGCACCTAATTTATTTACATACCGACACAACATTTTCAATATTCCTTTTTTTACCTCTTCTTATTTATTTAGTAATTTCTGCCAAGTGCCATCTTCTTCTTTCAGCTAACTTTGCGTACAAGTGCGTTGCACTGCATAATTTTATTGCTTATGTGTTGTTGTCTATAGCCGTTGGCATATAATATCTAACGGTTTTTGTGCAACAATTCAATATTTTGCAGCGCGCTCATGGCACATGTGCTACATCATCGTCGCCAACTTTTAGCCAAAGTTTACTGAATGCCTGAAGCAGTCACCGCTTAAGCGCTATGCAATAGTCGGCTACAAATCATTTTAATATCTACGGGTATGTGCAGACACACATACATACATGTTTGGTGATGCTGGTATATTCATTGTCACATATGCATAAGCCATATGAATATATGTAAGGTCTAAAATCTGTAATGATTTACATTCGCAACATTGCTCAAGAGATAAATTTCTGATCCGGGCTTAAAGTCGTCTATCAGAATGCACTTCTGTTTATATTACTTTTCTCTACGATAAGTTGTATTCTGTATACGGAGACGGTCGATGCATGCAATTTTTTATATAACGGCTGTGGGATTAAGGATCGTACTTCAGAAATTTATGAGGGCCTCGCGTTGAGTGAAAAAACCAAGACTTTTTCCCACTAAATAAATTCATTCTCTTGGGCAAATGCTGTAAGCTTTTTAGGACTGCTTCTAGATCTAAAAGCAACGTCACTTCTAATAGCTGTTGTCTTAGCCTAGCGAGAGCAGGAAACGAGCACAAAACGTGCTCGATCGTTTCGTCCGACAAACCGCACTTCCTATATCATCTATCATTGACGAAGCCTTATTTGAAAGCATGTGACGCCAGAAGGCAGTTTCCAGTCAGAATATCCATCATGAGCCGGCCGTCCTTTCTTCTGAATCATATGAGTAACATGGTTAGTCTGCGGTTATGAGACCTAAATATGATCTTCGACACGCTTGGTCGATCATATGCAACTCTCTACTTCTTTTAATCTCACACAATCTTATTGGGACTTCTACGGTACAAACCTTGACCGATGCTCTGTTTTTTACTAACTCATCCGCTTTTTCATTGCTATCTATTCTTTCTAGAAATCATTATCAGTCTCCCGCATTTTTAAATTGTGCTAAGCGAGATTATTTTCTTAATTTCTGTTTGGTTGACAATATAAAAGCAGACGTGACTGCAGTTTAAGCTGTTTTCTTCCAGTTTTCTCTGGCACATTATCAATTGATTACAGTATACCGCAGATTCTACTCCTTCCATTATTTCCATTGGAGTACACGTGTACCACCACTTTGTGCCAGCCATCCACCTGTTGTTGTTGTTGTAGCAGTGCTGCGCCCCATCCAATAGGTGTGACCGATCACAAATTGTCATCGATATCCTCTAACGGGAGTCCAAGGAAACTTGCTGTTTCAACAGCGGTGGACCATAAAGAGAGGGGTGCTAGAGGCGTTGGTTCCACAATACAGTTGAAGTTGAAGGTTGATGTCATGTGGGGACACGTTACAAGCAGGACATATGTTTTGTATGTCGGGGTTCATTCTGGATAGGTAAGAGTTTAACCTGTTACAGTATCCAGATCGAAGTTGAGCTAGAGTGACTCGCATTTCCCTAGGGAGTATGCGTTCCTCTTCCGTAAGTTTTGGGTACTGTTCTTTGAGTACTGGATTCACCGGGCAATTCCGGCATAAAGGTCCGAAGCCTGTGTGTGGAGTTCACTGAGGACCTGCTTGTGTTTTTTTGCGTCATACGGCTGAGTTCTCATTAAGCATTATGAGATGACTCCTTAAGCCCCTAGGAAGTGTTGGCTCGTCAATCAGATGTCTTTTTGGATGCCCAGGTTTCTGGGTATTCAACAGGAACTGTTTGGTTAGCATTTCATTTCTCTACCTAATGGGGAGTATTCTCGCCTCATTATATAGGTGATGTTCTGGGGACATAAGAAGACAACCCGCGACGGTTCTGAGGGCAGTACTTTGGCACGCCTGTAGCTTCTTCCAGTGAGTAGTCTTTAGGCTTGGCGACCATATCGGGGATGCGTAGCATGCAATCGGCTGGCCAATTGCTTTGTAAGTGGTAATGAGTGTTTCTTTATCTTTTCCCCAAGTACTGCCAGCAAGAGATTTGAGGATTTTATTACGACTCTGGATTTTCGGTACAATTGCTCTACATGTCTACATGCTCACCAAAATGTAGATCCTGATCAAACGTCAAATCCAAGATTTTGGGCGTGTAAGATAGTTGGTAGCGTATTGCCATTGACGTGGATATTCAAAATGGTCGACATTTGGGACGTCCATGTTGTAAATAAAGTCGCCGATTTTAGTCGGTGATAATGTCAGATTTCGCGAGGTGAAAAAACTGGAGAGATCAGGGAGGTAGCCGTTTATTTTGTTGCAAGGCTCATCGATCTGTGGGCCTGGGCCTGTGGCCATTATTGAGCAGTCATCGGCGTAGTAAACGATAGTAACTCCTTCTGGTGGCGAAGGTAGCTTAGATATGTAGAAGTTAAACAAAAGTGCGGATAGAAAACCACCTGTGGCACACCTTGTTTAATTCTTCCTGGTTTTGATGTTGCGTTTCTAACTTGCACCGATGCCTGCCGACCACCCAGATAATTTGCGGTGCACCTTTTAAGACTTGGGAGAAGAGTAGATCCCCCTGAAGCACAATTACGGGATCAGGAAGAGTATTCGTCCTTTATTATAAAGCTTTACGACTTTGGCCGTATAGTCTGCATTGAGTTTCATTGCAGCACTTAATGCCAAGTTCTTCGTCTATGTAGGTTTATTTTTGTGTGGTTGTCCACCAAACAAGTACTCAATAAAATGGGACAGGCAAAGCAGTCGCTATTAATATGTACTCAAATGAGAAAAAGTCCCAAGTGCAGTGTAACATGCTTTTACTTGCATAAAGTGCCACCGAGGGTCTTTAAAATCTCTCCTCACGTTAAGCTTTCAGCAAATCTTTACCCATCCAGTTCGAAACCTAAAAAGGTCATATCCGTTTTCTATGCATTGGCGGCCAACCCTACATTGGAAGCCCAGGTATGTACATTTCGAAGCGCCCGAACCATCAAAGAGCTTATTGTTAACGTGTTCTTCGTCGAACCAACTGAGCAGTTGATTGACAACGAAAGTCCACGCACTGCGGTATGCTTCTGTCTACTGATTTGGTAGCCCTTAAAACCATCCATTACCGCCCTTTCAGTGACGGTGTTTAAAGCCTTGGAAATCTCCAAGAATACTGTTAAGGTATACTAGTAACCTAACTCAACGCGTACTCGGTTTATTTGAAGCCTTTATCCAGGCCCGCATTAACCCTCAACGGGGCCCTAGGCAACTATCAATTTGGGGGCCCTTTTTCATGTCCATTCCTCCTTTTTTGATTAAAAAATACAAACTTATATCTATCATAAAATTTTTATTGTCACAATGTAATAATATCAATAAAATTGCTATCTACATTTTAAACATGTCGTTTTCTACATTTTTTTCGGCAAATTTACCAATTATATCATCAATATCGATTTTGTTCAATAAATCTGAATCAATGCAAAGTATACCTAACATCTCGAGTCGCTCTTGTCGCGTTGTAGCTCTTTCAACAGCTTTGATTCTTTTTAATGGCGAGAAGGATCGCTCGGCAGAATAATTTGTGATCATTAGTTTTAAAAAAATCCGAGGAGCTATTTCTGTGCTAGGAAATACATTGGCTAATTGATCTTCCATTAGAATCTTATACAAATGGCTATGAGTTTTTTGTGCACCAGTGTATCTGGACTTCACGTAACTTTGGGATTGTTTCATTTCAATGAAAAATTCTTCCAAATCTCTAGAATAAAAACGAACTAAGTTATTTATAGCTCCATTACTTAGAGAAAAGTTGATGAGAAATGCAAATCTCTCTGAAACTTCCATATACACTTTCGCACGTCGTTTGATTTCACTGTGAAGATTGTCGATGATTTCGAGGAAGCCTTTTGTCCTAAAATCATCGCGAGGCGAAAATTCTACTTCTGGACTTCTGGAGCATTTCCGTAATTAGGTTGGTTTTTTCTACGACGAGTACGTTTTACGATTTCTGTATAACCTACACCAGGTAATACGTGTTTTGTGCTTTTCCTCGAAATCATTGAACTTTTCACGGAGTGAAACTAAACTCTCTTCTAACAATCTGTTTAAAAAACCACACGTTTGCAAATCTGCTTTTTCACTTTGCAATGACTTACTCACTGAACGCATAGCAGTAAAAATAGAGTACCATAAAATCAACATGAAACCAAATTCGAATTTTTGCATTTTATTCGCGATACACGTCGCCTCATAGCGAGTATCAGTATTTTGTGATTCATCATCAGCAATGATTTCTAGAGCCTCAAATATGATATCAAATGAACCGTAAACTACATTCGTCGCATTCGAATGTGCTTCCCAGCGTGCAGTTGACAATGACTCTAAAGTTTTCTCATTGTGTATTACATTATATATATTATAAAATTATATAATGTCTGCATAATGGCAAAAAAATCTACTGCATAAAAACAGTACTTCACAGCATGCTCTCCAACCAAATTAAGGGAATGCACGGAACAGGGAACGTAGATCGCATTCTCCTTCAAACTCAATATTCTTGCTTGCACACCTTTATACTTCCCGGACATATTTAATGCGTTGTCATATTATTGTCCTCTACAATTTTGAATATCTAAACCACAGTCTTCAGTAAGAAACTTTAAAGTTTGAATTGCTAGACTTTCACCAGTATGATCTTTCAACTGAAGAAAAGTTATGAACCTTTTTTTTATTATTCAATATACTCTCTTTTCACTTCGATACACATCTTTGCACGCTCATACAATTTGTCAAATGAGTCGGAAATGTCCTTTTTAGGAACCTTGTCTAGTTTGTCGGTCGTTGCCTTTTGAATGCGGTCAATTGAGTTTTATTTATTTGAGTAAAATTTATTTTCAGTTCTGATTATATTTTTTTTCACTCTCTAGAATTTTATGTTTATAAGAAAATTTTAGAAGTCCTCTTAATTTTTCGGGGGTCCCTAAAATCGGGGGCCCCAGGCAACTGCCTATTCTGCCTACCTGTTAATCCGGACCTGCCTTTATCTATGCTTATGATACCCAAGGCAGTGACATGTCTACCGAATTGGCTTTGCAATACGCATGTTGTGTTGCGGAGAATAGTTTTCGTCCATGTTGAACTTGATATACACATCTATTAGCCTCCCGTATATTTTGAGGAGAAATGGTGGTAAATTAATTGACCTGTAATTTTTGGGATAAATATGCCTGATCCTCCGAGCCTTTCCTGGCAAAAACTCCTACTGAGCACTCTGGAAGATAGGGGTACATGATTCACTCTTATGCACCCATTTAGTATATTTTATTAGTGGATAGCGCTAAAGGAACCTTGGCATTCATGAAGCGATTGGCTAAACAATTACCAAAACCCTTTTTATCCATCATAAGAAAAAACCTATATTAGAATATGCTTCAGTCGTATTGAACCCAAATTACCACGTTCATTGTGATAAATTAGAATCTGTTCAAAAATAATTCATTATCTTCGCGTTGAGGGTCTTACCGGCAGATCCATGACAGAATCTTCCTCCTACTCTTGATGTCTGAAACTTATAAGGTCGACGAGATTTATTAAGTTTGTTATTCATTGGGATATTAGCCAGAGGCATGATTTAAAGCCCTGTTTTGCTTAGCTATATTATGTTCAACGTCTCCTTTAGGCCGTATAGAAATTTCCAATCACTTTACTTAAGCCCACATAGATCAAATTTTGAAACGCGCGAACCTTTCCTTTGTTTGTGCCAGGATTCATATAAGCATTGGGCTCATTTGGATACCTTTGACTCGCTCTTTCTCATTAAAAGCATATACTTATTGCTTAAAATAATTGAAGCAATACATTAGAGGAATGGCTTGGCAACACGTTCTTTCCAACCTCACATGCACTGCAGCGCTTATAGTTGTTGCGATATTTGTACACCAACTGCTTGTAATCTCGTTCGTTCGGACAGCATTAAAAATGAAATAAAAACAAGTAAGGAAGGCTAAGTTCGGGTGTAACCGAACATTACATACTCAGTTGAGAGCTGTGGAGACAAATTAAGGGAAAATCACCATGTTGTAAAAAGAACCTAGGGTAACCCTGGAATGTGTTTGTATGACATGTGTATCAAATGGAAGGTATTAAAGAGTATTTTAAGAGGAAGTGGGCCATAGTTCTATAGTTGGACGCCATTTACGGATATCGCCATAAAGGTGGACCAGGCCTGACTCTAGAATTTGTTTGTACGATATGGGTATCAAATGAAATGTGTTAATGATAATTTTAAAAGGGAGTGGGCCTAAGTTCTATAGGTGGACGCCTTTTCGAGATATCGCCATAAAGGTGGACCAGGGGTGACTCTAGAATTTATTTTGTACGATATGGGTATAAAATGAAAGGTGTTAATAAGTGTTTTAAACGGGAGTGGGCCTTAGTTCTATGGGTGGACGCCTTTTCGGGATATCGCCATAAACGTGGACCAGGGGTGACTCTAGAATGCGTTTGTACAATATGGGTATCAAATGAAAGGGGTTAATGAGTATTTTTAAAAGGGCGTGGGCCTTAGTTCTATATGTGGACGCCTTTTCGAGATATCGCCATAAAGGTGGACCAGGGGTGACTCTAGAATTTGTTTGTACTCTATGGGTATCAAATGAAAGGTGTTAATGATAATTTTAAAAGGGAGTGGGCCTAAGTTCTATATGTGGACGCCTTTTTCGAGATATCGCCATAAAGGTGGACCAGGGGTGACTCTAGAATTTATTTTGTACGATATGGGTATCAAATGAAAGGTGTTAATAAGTGTTTTTAAACGGGAGTGGGCCTTAGTTCTATGGGTGGACGCCTTTTCTGGATATCGCCATAAACGTGGATCAGGGGTGACTCTAGAATGCGTTTGTACAATATGGGTATCAAATGAAAGGGGTTAATGAGTATTTTAAAAGGGCGTAGGCCTTAGTTCTATATGTGGACGCCTTTTCGAGATATCGCCATAAAGGTGGACCAGGGGTGACTCTAGAATTTATTTTGTACGATATGGGTATCAAATGAAAGGTGTTAATAAGTGTTTTAAACGGGAGTGAGCCTTAGTTCTATGGGTGGACGCCTTTTCGGGATATCGCCATAAACGTGGACCAGGGGTGACTCTAGAATGCGTTTGTACAATATGGGTATCAATGAAAGGGGTTAATGAGTATTTTAAAAGGGCGTGGGCCTTAGTTCTATATGTGGACGCCTTTTCGAGATATCGCCATAAAGGTGGACCAGGGGTGACTCTAGAATTTGTTTGTACTCTATGGGTATCAAATGAAAGGTGTTAATGAGTATTTTAAAAGAGAGTGGGCCTTAGTTCTATAGGTGGACGCCTTTTCGGAATATCGTTATAAAAGTGGACCAGGGTTGACTCTAGAATGCATTTGTACATTATGGGTATCAAACGAAAGGTGTTAATAAGTGTTTTAAAAGGGAGTGGGCCTTAGTTCTATGGGTGGACGCCTTTTCGGGATATCGCCATAAACGTGGACCAGGGGTGACTCCAGAATGCGTTTGTACAATATGGGTATCAAATGAAAGGGGTTAATGAGTATTTTAAAAGGGCGTCGGCCTTAGTTCTATAGGTGGACGCCTTTTCTAGATATCGCCATAAACGTGGACCAGGGGTGACTCTAGAATTTGTTTGTATGATATGGGTATCAAATGAAAGGTGTTAATGAGTATTTTAAAAGGGCATGGGCCTTAGTTCTATAGGTGGACGCCTTTTCAAGATATCGCCATAAAGGTGGACCAGGGGTGACTCTAGAATTTGTTTGTACGATATGGGTATCCAATGAAAGGTGTTAATGAGTATTTTAAAAGGGAGTGGGCCTTAGTTCTATAGGTGGATGCCTTTTCGAGATATCGCCATAAAGGTGGGCCAGGGGTGACTCTAGAATTTTTTTGTACGATATGGGTATCAAATTAAATGTATTAATGAGGGTTTTAAAAGGGAGTGGCCCTTAGTTGTATATGTGAAGACGTTTAGAGATATCGACAAAAATGTGGACCAGGGTGATCCAGAACATCATCTGTCGGGTACCGCTAAAAGTATTCCTTCCAAGATTCCAAGGGCTTTTGACTTCGCCCTGCAAAACTTTTCCATTTTCTTCTACTTAATATGGTAGGTGTCACACCCATTTTACCAAGTTTTTTTCTAAAATTATATTTTGCGTCAATAGACAATACAATTACCATGTTTCATCCCTTTTTTCGTATTTGGTATATAATTATGGGCATTTTTTTCATTTTTTCGTAATTTTCGATATCGAAAAAGTGGGCGTGGTCATTGTCGGATTTCGGCCATTTTTACAACAATACAAGTGAGTTCAGATAAGTACATGAACTGAGTTTAGTAAAGATATATCGATTTTTGCTCAAGTTATCGTGTTAACGGCCGAGCGGAAGGACAGACGGTCGACTGTGTATAAAAACTTGGCGTGGCTTCAACCGATTTCGCCCTTTTTCACAGAAAACAGTTATCGTCCTAGAATCTTAGCTTCTACCAAATTTCACAAGGATTGGTAATTTTTTGTTCGACTTATGGCATTAAAACTATCCTAGACAAATTAAATTAAAAAGGGCGGAGCAACGCCCATTTTGAAATTTTCTTTTATTTTTGTATTTTGTTGCAACATATAATTACTGGAGTTGAATGTTGACATAATTTACTTATATACTGTAAAGATATTAACTTTTTTTTTAAATTTGAATTATTTAAAAAGTGGGCGTGTTCGTTTCTCCGATTTTGCTAATTTTTATTAAGCAGACATATAGTAATAAGAGTAACGTTCCTGCCAAATTTCATCATGATATGTTGTTGTTGTGTGTAGCGATAAGGTGGCTCCCCGAAGGCTTTGGGGAGTGTTATCGATGTGATGGTCCTTTGCCGGATAGAAATCCGGTACGCTCCGGTACCATAGCGCCATTAAGGTGCTAGCCCGACCATCTCGGGAACGATTTATGTGGCCAGGTTAAGCCTTCAGGCCATTCGCTCCCTCCCTACCCCCAATTTCCATGAGGATCTTGGGGTCGCCAGAGCCTCGTCTGTTAGTGAAACAGGATTCACCGCGATAGGTGAGGTTGACAATTGGGTTTGGAGAAGCTACATATTGCGCTGGCAACCTGAAAGGTTGCGCTACACAGCCCCTTGAATCTGGTATTTTAGTCCGCCTTTTACGACAGGCATACCTACCGCGAGTATATTCTGATCCCCTAACCCGCTGGGGTTTCATCATGATATCTTCAACGACTGCCAAATTACAGCTTGCAAAACTTCTAAATTACCTTCTTTTAAAAGTGGGCGGTGCCACGCCCATTGTCCAAATTTTGCTAGTTTTCTATTCTCCGTCACAAGTTCAACTCACCTACCAAGTTTCATTGCTTAATCCATATTTGGTAATGAATTATCGCACTTTTTCAATTTTTCGAAATTTTCGATATCGAAAAAGTGGGCGTGGTTATTGTCCGATATCGTTCATTTTAAATAGCGATCTGAGATGAGTGCCCAGGAACCTACATACCAAATTTCATCAAGATACCTCAAAATTTACTCAAGTTTATCGTGTTAACGGACAGACGGACGGACGGACGGACGGACATGGCTCAATCGAATTTTTTTTCGATACTGATGATTTTGATATATGGAAGTCTATATCTATCTCGATTCCTTTTATACCTGTACAACCAACCGTTATCCAATCAAAGATAATATACTCTGAGAGCTCTGCTCAACTGAGTATAAAAATGAATATTGCTCGATATCCCGTCCACTCCGACAACATACAAACTTACCTTACATTAGTTTAATCATAGCAAGACTTTGCAACATGAAGTGAAATATTATTTACTCGTCACTTTCAAATCAAAGACTTAAAATGCAGCTATAACTTTTCGGAAGCTAGATGATACTTATAACAGGCTCATATTTGATCCTAGGTATCTAATACTGCACGATAATGTCCTCCATTTACCTCCAAGGCACTCATCGGTATGAGGTAGGTATTGTAACTCGAGTGTTACGCAGAGTCTCCGCAACGTGAATATATCAAAAATTCAAAATAAATGAAATAATATAAACAAGTAAGGAAGGCTAAATTCGGGTGTAACCGAACATTACATACTCAGTTGAGAGCTATGGAGACAAAATAACGAAAATCACCATGTAGGAAAATGAACCTAGGGTAACCCTGGAATGTGGTTGTATGACATGCGTATCAAATGGAAGGTATTAAGAGTATTTTAAGAGGGAGTAGGCCATAGTTCTATGGATGGACGCCATTTAGGGATATCGCCATAAAGGTGGACCAGGGGTGACTCTAGAATTTGTTTGTACGATATGGGTATCAAATGAAAGCTTTTAATGAGTATTTTGAAAAGGAGTGATCCTTAGTTCCATAGGTGGACGCCGTTTCGAGATATCGCCATAAAGGTGGACCAGGGGTGTCTCTGGAATGTGTTTGTACGATATGGGAATCAAATGAAAGGTGTTACTGAGCATTTTAAGAGGGAGTGGGCCTTAGGTCTATCGGTGGACGCCTTTTCGAGATATCGCCATAAAGGTGGACCAGGGGTGTCTCTAGAATGTGTTTGTACGATATGGGAATCAAATGAAAGGTGTTATTGAGCATTTTAAGAGGGCGTGGGCATTAGGTCTATAGGTGGACGCCTTTTCGAGATATCGCCATAAAGGTGGACCAGGGGTGACTCTAGAATGTGTTTGTACGATATGGGAATCAAATGAAAGGTGTTACTGAGCATTTTAAGAGGGAGTGGGCCTTAGGTCTATCGGTGGACGCCTTTTCGAGATATCGCCATAAAGGTGGACCAGGGGTGTCTCTAGAATGTGTTTGTACGATATGGGAATCAAATGAAAGGTGTTATTGAGCATTTTAAGAGGGCGTGGGCATTAGGTCTATAGGTGGACGCCTTTTCGAGATATCGCCATAAAGGTGGACCAGGGGTGACTCTAGAATTTGTTTGTACGATATGGGTATCAAATGAAAGCTTTTAATGAGTATTTTGAAAAGGAGTGATCCTTAGTTCCATAGGTGGACGCCGTTTCGAGATATCGCCATAAAGGTGGACCAGGGGTGTCTCTGGAATGTGTTTGTACGATACGGGAATCAAATGAAAGGTGTTACTGAGCATTTTAAGAGGGAGTGGGCCTTAGGTCTATCGGTGGACGCCTTTTCGAGATATCGCCATTAAGGTGGATCAGGGGTGACTCTAGAATATATTTGTACGATATGGGTATCAAATGAAAGCTGTTAATGAGTATTTTGAAAAGGAGTGATCCTTAGTTCCATAGGTGGACGCTGTTTCGAGATATCGCCATAAAGGTGGACCAGGGGTGTCTCTAGAATGTGTTTGTACGATATGGGAATCAAATGAAAGGTGTTATTGAGCATTTTAAGAGGGAGTGGGCATTAGGTCTATAGGTGGACGCCTTTTCGAGATATCGCCATAAAGGTGGACCAAGGGTGACTCTAGAATGTTTGTACGATATGGGTATCAAACGAAAGGTATTACTGAGCATTTTGAGAGGGAGTGGGCATTAGGTCTATAGGTGGACGCCTTTTCGAGATATCGCCATTAGGGTGGGCCAAGGGTGACTCTAGAATGTGTTTGTACGATATGGGTATCAAATGAAAGGTGGTAATGAGTATTTTAAAAGGGAGTAATCCTTAGTTCTATAGGTGGACGCCTTTTCGAGATATCGCCATAAAGGTGGACCAAGAGTGACTCTAGAATGTTTGTACGATATGGGTATCAAACGAAAGGTGTTACTGAGCATTTTAAGAGGGCAGTGGGCATTAGGTCTATAGGTGGACGCCTTTTCGAGATATCGCCATTAGGGTGGGCCAGGGGTGACTCTAGAATGTTTGTACGATATGGGTATCAAACGAAAGGTGTTACTGAGCATTTTAAGAGGGAGTGGGCATTAGGTCTATAGGTGGACGCCTTTTCGAGATATGGCCATTAGGGTGGGCCAGGGTGACTCTAGAATGTTTGTGCGATATGGGTATCAAACGAAAGGTGTTACTGAGCATTTTAAGAGGGAGTGGACATTAGGTCTATAGGTGGACGCCTTTTCGAGATATCGCCATTAGGGTGGGCCAGGGGTGACTTGTTGTTGTTGTTGTTGTAGCGATTAGGTTACTCCCCGAAGGCTTTAGGGAGTGTTATCGATGTGATGGTCCTTTGTCGGATATAGATCCGATACGCTCCGGTAACACAGCACTATTAAGGTGCTGACCCGACCATCTCGGGAACGATTTATATGGCCACATTGAACCTTCAGACCATCCCTCTCTCCCCACCCCCAAGTTCCATGAGGAGCTTGGGGTCGCCAGAGCCTCGTCTGTTAGTGAAACGGGATTCGCCGCTCGAAGGTGAGGTTGACAATTGGGTTGGAGAAGCTATTTGTTGCGCTACACAACCCCTTGAATCCCGCCAGGGGTGACTCTAGTATGTTTGTACGATATGGGTATCAAACGAAAGGTGTTACTGAGCATTTTAAGAGGCAGTGGGCATTAGGTCTATAGGTGGACGCCTTTTCGAGATATCGCCATTAGGGTGGGCCAGGGGTGACTGTAGAATGTGTTTGCACGATATGGATATCAAATTAAAGGTATTAATGAGGGTTTTAAAAGCGAGTGGCCCTTAGATATATATGTGAAGGCGTTCTCGCGATATCGACCAAAATGTGGACCAGGTGATCCAGAAAATCATCTGTCGGGTACTGCTAATTTATTTATATATGCAATACCACTAACAGTATTCCTGCCAAGATTCCAAGGGCTGTTGATTTCGCCTTGTAGAACTTTTTCATTTTCTTCTACTTAATATGGTAGGTGTCACACCCATTTTACAAAGTTTTTTTCCAAAGTTATATTTTGCGTCAATAAACCAATCCAGTTACCATGTTTCATCCCTTTTTTCGTATTTGGTATAGAATTATGGCATTTTTTTCATTTTTCGTAATTTTCGATATCGAAAAAGTTGGCGTGGTCATAGTCGGATTTCGGCCATTTTTTACACCAATACAAAGTGAGTTCAGATAAGTACGTCAACTGAGTTTAGTCAAGATATATCGATTTTTGCTCAAGTTATCGTGTTAACGGCCGAGCGGAAGGACAGACGGTGGACTGTGTATAAAAAATGGGCGTGGCTTCCACCGATTTCGCCCATTTTCACAGAGAACAGTTACCGTCATAGCATTTATGACCCTACCAAATTTGAGAAGGATTGGTAAATTTTTGTTCGACTTATGGCATTAAAAGTATTCTAGACAAACTATATGAAAATGGGCGGAGCCACGCCCATTTTGAAAATTTCTTTTATTTTTGTATTTTGTTGCAACATATAATTACTGGAGTTGAATTTTGACTTAATTACTTATATACAGTAAAGATATTATATTTTTTGTTAAAATTTGAATTTTAAAAAATTTTTTTTAAAAAGTGGGCGTGTTCTTCATCCAATTTTGCTAATTTTTATTTAACACATATATAGTAATAGTAGTAACGTTTCCTGCCATATTTCATCATGATATCTTCAACGACTACCAATTTTTTTTCGATACTGATGATTTTGATATATGGAAGTCTATATCTATCTCGATTCCTTTATACCTGTACAACCAACCGTTATCCAATCAAAGTTAATATACTCTGTGAGCTCTGCTCAACTGAGTATAAACAAGTAAGGAAGGCTAAGTTCGGGTGTAACCGAACATTACATACTCAGTTTGAGAGCTGTGGAGACAAAGTAAGGGAAAATCACCATATTGTAAAAAGAACCTAGGGTAACCCTGGAATGTGTTTGTATGACATGTGTATCAAATGGAAGGTATTAAAGAGTATTTTAAGAGGAAGTGGACCATAGTTCTATAGATGGACGCCATTTAGGGATATCGCCATAAAGGTGGACCAGGCCTGACTCTAGAATTTGTTTGTACGATATGGGTATCAAATGAAAGGTATTAATGAGTATTTTAAAAGGGCGTGGGCCTAAGTTCTATAGATGGACGCCGTTTCGAGATATCGCCATAAAGGTGGACCAGGGGTGACTCTAGAATTTATTTTGTACGATATGGGTATCAAATGAAAGGTATTAATGAGTATTTTAAAAGGGCGTGGGCCTAAGTTCTATAGATGGACGCCGTTTCGAGATATCGCCATAAAGATGGATCAGGGGTGACTCTCGAATTCGTTTGTACGATATGACTATCAAATGAAAGGTGTTAATGAGTATTTAAGAGGGCGTGGGCCTTAGTTCTATCAAATGAAAGGTGTTAATGAGTATTTTGAAAGGGAGTGGGCCTTAGTTCTATAGGTGGACGCCTTTTCGGAATATCGTTATAAAAGTGGACCAGGGGGACTTAGAATGCGTTTGTACAATATGGGTATCAAACGAAAGGTGTTAATAAGTGCTTTAAAACGGAGTGGGCCTTAGTTCTATAGGTGGGACGCCTTTTCGGAATATCATTATAAAAGTGGACCAGGGTTGACTCTAGAATGCGTTTGTACAATATGGGTATCAAACGAAAGGTGTTAATAAGTGTTTTAAAAGGGAGTGGGCGTTAGTTCTATAGGTGGACGCCTTTTCGGAATATCGTCATAAAAGTGGACCAGGGGTTGACTTTAGGATGCGTTTGTACAATATGGGTATCAAACGAAAGGTGTTAATAAGTGTTTTTAAAAGGGAGTGGGCCTTAGTTCTATAGGTGGACGCCTTTTCGGAATATCGTTATAAAAGTGGACCAGGGGTGACTCTAGAATGCGTTTGTATAATATGGGTATCAAATGAAAGGTGCTAATGAGTATTTTAAAAGGGCGTGGGCCTTAGTTCTATAGGTGGACGCCTTTTCGAGATATCGCCATAAAGGTGGACCAGGGTTGACCCTAGAATTTGTTTGTACGATATGGGTATCAAATGAAAGGTGTTAATGAGTATTTTAAAAGGGCGTGCGCCTTAGTTCTATAGGTGGACGCCTTTTCGAAATATCGCTATAAAGTTGGACCAGGGGTGACTCTAGAATTTGTTTGTACGATATGGGTATCAAATGAAAGGTGTTAATGAGTATTTTAAAAGGAGTGGGCCCTAGTTCTATATGTGGACGCCTTTTCGAGATATCGCCATAAACGTGGACCAGGGGTGACTCTAGAATTTGTTTGTACTATATGGGTATCAAATGAAAGGTGTTAATGAGTATTTTAAAAAGGAGTGGGCCTTAGTTCTATATGTGGACGCCTTTTCGAGATATCACCAAAAACGTGGACCAGGGGTGACTCTAGAATGTGTTTATACGATATGGGTATCAATGAGGGTTTTAAAAGGGAGTGGCCCTTAGTTGTATATGTGAAGGCGTTTTCGAGATATCGACCAAAATGTGGACCAGGGTGATCCAGAACATCATCTGTCGGGTACCGCTAATTTATTTATATATGTAATACCACGAACAGTATTCCTTCCAAGATTCCAAGGGCTTTTGGTTTCGCCCTGCAAAACTTTTTCATTTTCTTCTACTTAATATGGTAGGTGTCACACCCATTTTAACAATGTTTTTTTTCTAAAGTTATATTTTGCGTCAATATACCAATACAATTA
Organism: Eurosta solidaginis; assembly: GCA_029619165.1. Classification (NCBI taxonomy): domain Eukaryota; kingdom Metazoa; phylum Arthropoda; class Insecta; order Diptera; family Tephritidae; genus Eurosta; species Eurosta solidaginis. Next base: position 22,054 of record JARSSU010018552.1, read on the forward strand.
CCATGTTTCATCCCTTTTTTCGTATTTGGTATATAATTGTGGCATTTTTTTCATTTTTCGTAATTTTCGATATCGAAAAAGTGGGCGTGGTCATAGTCGGATTTCGGCCATTTTTTACACCAATACAAAGTGAGTTCAGATAAGTACGTCAACTGAGTTTAGTCAAGATATATCGATTTTTGTTCAAGTTATCGTGTTAACGGCCGAGCGGAAGGACAGACGGTCGACTGTGTATAAAAATGGGCGTGGCTTCAACCGATTTCGCCCTGTTTCACAGAAAACAGTTATCGTCCTAGAATCTAAGCCGCTACCAAATATCACAAGGATTGGTAAATTTTTGTTCGACTTATGGCATTAAAAGTATCCTAGACAAATTAAATGAAAAAGGGCGGAGCCACGCCCATTTGAAATTTTCTTTTATTTTTGTATTTTGTTGAACCATATCATTCTGGAGTTGAATGTTGACTTAATTTACTTATATACTGTAAAGATATTAACTTTTCTTTTAAAATTTGAATTTAAAAAAAAATTTTTTTAAAAGTGGGCGTGGTCGTTCTCCGATTTTGCTAATTTTTATTAAGCAGGCATATAGTAATAAGTGTAACGTTCCTGCCAAATTTCATCATGATATCTTCAACGACTGCCAAATTACAGCTTGCAAAAACTTCTAAATTACCTTCTTTTAAAAGTGGGCGGTGCCACGCCCATTGTCCAAATTTTACTAATTTTCTATTCTGCGTCATAAGTTCAACTCACCTACCAAGTTTCATCGCTTTATCCGTATTTGGTAAGGAATTATCGCACTTTTTCGATTTTTCGAAATTTTCTATATCGAAAAAGTGGGCGTGGTTATTGTCCGATATCGTTAATTTTAAACAGCGATCTGAGATGAGTGCCCAGGAACCTACGTACCAAATTTCATCAAGATACCTCAAAATTTACTCAAGTTATCGTGTTAAAGTACAGACGACCGACGGACGGACGGACGGACATGGCTCAATCGATTTTTTTTCGATACTGATGATTTTGATATATGGAAGTCTATATCTATCTCGATTCCTTTATACCGTACAACCAACCGTTATCCAATCAAAGTTAATATACTCTGTGCGCTCTGCTCAACTGAGTATAAAAAAGAAATAATAGCCAGTTAGCAATATTTGATTTAGCATTTTATCTTTTAACGATTTTTTCATGAAATTTGTGTTAAGACAACAAAATTACGTTAATTTTATAACAAACAAAGCATAATGTAAATATATTTGTACAAGCTTCCCCATTCACACAAACAAAAGCAAATAAATATCTTTATATACATACATATAAAAATATACTTACAAATATGTAAGCAGTAAATTCGTTCCATTATCTAGCAGCATTGACTTGGTTCGATTCGATGTTAGGAAGTTTCTGAGTTGACACCAATCGAGAGATGAGTGAATTGATGCTTTAGCATTAAGTGCCACCAATTCTAAGCATATAAATTGAAATGCCCTTTAAATACAAATAAATATGTAAGTATATACTTAAACGATTAAGAGGGTATGCATTTGACATACACATTGTGTGGGAATATCTTTTTGTTAATACTTAAAAGCAACGAATATTTGTATTTGACTTGCATATTTGTTTAACAATTACTAAATCGCTTTGTTTTTGTTTTCTTTGTCTAATTTTTGATTTTCGTTAGCTAGCGCTGCTAAGTGTGAAATGTTTATTTAGTTAAATTTTGTTTTATTGTTTGAGATTACAATACAAACAAGTTCCGTGAAAATTTGCAGATCTAAAGAAAGTTTGATTGCGGACTGAGATTTATATTAAATATTTTTAAAGCAGATTTGTCTGAAGTTTGCATTAGAAAAGTCTCTAAGTTTATTTTATTAAGTTAGGAAAGGATAGAAAAATGTATGTTATTGCATGCCCGGCAGACGCTGTTTTGCACTATATTTAAGAATTGGATTTCCCTTTCCTGTATCACTCTTTGTATAATCTACAGCTCTACTACTTTTTCTAACATTTCTCATTCTTATACTTGTCCTTTCCTTATTAGCTTTATCTTCATTCCCTTCTCATTCCTAGTTCTCCCTCCCACTCTCAAACCCATTCCCGCTTCCACTTCCTTTCTCACTCCCACTCCCACTCTTATTCCCATTCCCACTTACTCCTTTTTCAACTTCCTCTACCTCAGCCACCTATATTACTCCCTATATGACATCTATATGCCAAATAGTTGATACTCCCTTCAAAAAAATTCGAAGGCATTGAGAATAAAATGTTTGTATCATTTGCACCCTCATTCCTGCCCTCACTTCCACGGCCTCCACCACCATAACTACCTCATATATGGAGTCTATATACTAAGCATTGGTTACCCCCTTGAAATAATTTCGGAAATACCACAAATTTAAACTTTTGTTCCACTATCTCTCCCTCCTGCTTTCACTTCCAAGCCGTGTACCTCTGCCACCTAGTTCCATAATTATAATCTATTTATAGAATCTACATATGTACAAAATATTGCATAACCCCTTCAAATCATTATGGAGATATAGCGAATTTACATATTTTTTTTTCAGTCGCACTCGAATTCCCCCTTCACTGGCGCTTCCACTCACACTCCTAAACCTCTTCCACCTGAATAACTTCATATATAAAATTCATATATGAAGTATAGTATGCAAAACGCATGTAGAAAAAGCCATGCAACCACATGTTTGTACGATATTAGCTCGACATGTCATATGATATAAGTCATGTGATAAAACAACGTATGATAATCAGAAGTATCACACGGTGATATCTACTGAAACTTGATTGCTTGCCAAAAATCGCTAATATTTTTGTCTTCATTTGTGTTATTTAGGATAAAAAATTTTTGTGGTTCTCTCGATCTTCATATTTATGATTTTAATTTAATATGGTGCATTAAATGTTTATCACAGTAGACCTCCTACTCCCAAATTATTATGTTGTCATATGAAGGCGACTAAAATATGAATAAATGATATCTTCGCATGATGACTGTTTGATGTAGAATAATAATTAATGTTTCATATGATGATTTGAATATTGTATTTATCAATATTATTATGCTATTCCAAGCAGTTACACAATATCATATGATGGCGAAGCTTTATGTTATGATGTACTTACTTAGTTAATTTACGCCTAACCGTTTAAACGGTTATGGCCATCCAACAAGTTGCACCAGTCGCATCTTCGTTCTGCCAACTGGCCCGAATTGGCCACACCAAGAGAGTTTAAATCGTTTTCCCCACCTGTTCCTCCCAGCGGAGTGGAGTGGACGCGGCACTCTTCCTCTACTTTCATAGGCGACTTCCGTTAACATACTTTCTTGGCCGGAGCATCATCTCTCATTCACATAATATGACCTAGCCAAACCTAAGTCCATAAGTCCTTCGAAGAACTTTTCTCTCGAACACTCCCAAAGCCGCTTCATCTGATGTTGTCATGGTCCATACTTCTGCACCATATAGCAGGGCGGGTCGATAAGTGACTGGTAGAGCATGATTTTCGTTTGCCGGGAGAGGACTTTACTTTTCAATTGCCTACCTAGTCAAAGTAGCATTTATTGCAAGAACGATTCTTCGCTGGATTTCAGAGCAAATAAACGAAATCTTTTACTATTTCCAAATTATGGCTGCCAACAGTAGCGTGGTTGCCCAGGGGCATATGCGCTTACTCTTTGCTCGATGACAGCAGGTGCTTCGCTTCGTCCTCATTCATCATCAAACCCATCTTTTCCGCTTATTTTTTTCAGTTTGAAGTAAGCAGAACTTACGACGCGGGGTGTTCGGGCCGATGATATCAATGTCATCAGCATACGTCAGTAATTGCACGCTTTTATAGTACCTAAAGAAAATATCAGCATATGATAGCTTATTTCCAAGTCACTTTAAGGTGATGTGATCATATCACATCACACTATATATTTTAAGATCGAACATGTAATCTCCATACGGTCTTGCAGCGTTCGGAGGCAGCTTCCATAATCTGACTTTTTTATATCATATGATGATTGAGAAGCAACGTCGAGTAACATTGAGCAGAAAAAAATCCGGTTGAATAGTTACAGTGGCAATCGATAGCTCGACAAACAGTACAATGTAGCGATATGAGCAAATCGAAAAATTAATGAATTACGATATATATTGAAAAATAACAATATTTCGATCCTATAATGTGAAGAACATAAATATTCGTATAATATATTGACTATATACGAGATGAACGCAGCTACTATAACCACATTACAAAGTGATGTGATATGATCATATGAAAACATTTGTGACATGTTGAACATTTAAAGTTGTCAAAATGCCCGTAACATAGAAATTTGCGTTCAAAAATCTGAAGTTTAAGCTCTGTCAACCAATTTTTCTATGTTGTTTTATTTGTAACTGCTTACAATGAAAATGTTAATTACTGTATGATTCATTTGGCTTATTGAAATAATTATAGGCGCTTTTTTTAATCCGTGTGTTATAAAGCTGCATATTTTATTTACAGCCTTGTATTTAACAATAATAAAAAGATAATTGAGTGATGTTAAATATTTTAAGAGATATTTTTTATTTAATTTGGAATAGCATGAGAATAAAACACTCAATAACTCTTAGCAGGTACGACTCTCAAATACTGCAGGTGAGTGTGGGAACAAATGTGAATCAAAACCAAAAACTCACGGCCTTCAGAGCGTGAGCATGTTGATTGAGATTTTTTGGAGAAATACTCGAAATGCATCTCTCTATCAGCGTCACAAAATTCTTCTGGCTAAATTCCAACAGCTCCTACGAGTTTAAGGAGAGAGTTTGATTTTATGGAACGTGATAAAATTGAGCAAATCAGAATTTGAGTATTTGAGCATATACAAAAAAATGGTGAGTGAACAAACCAGAAATTGGGAATATGAGTTGGAGGGAGGTTAGTTCTTTAGTTCATGAGTAATTGACGGATGTTTCATTCGACCGCGGTGCTAACTCAAAAAGTGCAAAGACTCTAAATTTGTTGCAATATGAAGTTTTTTGGGAAGAAGAACGGGTGAATTTCATGTTGCAAGAGTAAAATGAGAATAAGCATACATGCATCAAATTTGAGCAAGTGAGCTGGAGCGCATAAATTATTGTTTAATTTTGAGATGTTACGCGGAAATTAGTTGGAATATGCAACGCTTGTGAAATGCTTATACATTTAATTTTCTTTTAAAACTTCCGCTCAAGCTTTAGGAAAACTGCAGGTTCATGTATCAGAATTTCATTACGTCAAAAATACTTTTGCTCCAAAACTGTTTCTTATTTTGATGATATGCTAATGCAAACGCTTACATATCGATATTTTAAAAACGTTTAGCTCTTGGTGCACTCAGCAACACATACACAAGAAATGAAGCCAGCTGTGAAACGAAACACGTTAATAAAAAGCCGGTTTTTCCATTCGAATAAATATGCAACAGAGAATAGCAGTGCTCGCTTGCAAAGTGCGAAAAAAGTATCAAAACAAAATAAACAAAAATTGCACTTCATTCCAGCTCACATGCAATATCTAATGCACATACAGCTGTAAAAAACTGCAGCGCAAACAAATAAGGAAACAGCAGATGCACCAACACATTTATTATGTTCGAAAAATTTTGCTTGAGCGCCGCTGGAACGTTTGTATAATGAAACAAAACAAACAACCAAATACTATAATAAATTTTCATATATTGTGGTAGACCGCTGTTAACGTTAACATTACTTTGGAGCACTTGTGCGAACATAAGAGCCGGGTGTGCGAGTGTATGTGTTATGCAAAATCACATTCTTTAAGAGTACACTTGAATGGAGCTCTGTTAGCAACATATCCCCCTACACATGCACTGTTATCGTTGCATTGGTGTTTATTTTGTTCTTAGCTACTGTTGTTTACATTTAGCTGGCCTATCGCGTGTTCCGGGGGATCACTTGTTCCTCCCCCACTATGTTGTTGCTGCTGCTGCTGTTCATTTTCGCTACCTATCGCTACTGTGGTTGTTTGGTGCCGTTGCTGCTGTTGATATTGTTTATGTATTTGCTGTTGCCGGCCTTTTTCGATTTTTCTGCTGTTGGGTTTTGTTCGAAAGTCTGCGCGACTCAGTTGAAGTGAGCCAGCCATTTCGGCAGTTCGTTCGTTTGTTGGTCACAAGTTCGTTGTTGGTTCTTGTCTCGATCGTTTGTTCGGGTTTTTTGTCGTAAAAAGTAGTGTGGGAAATTACGAAACATTTTGCAAATAAAACGCGCGTCGATATTTTTTTAATGAATTTTTTGGAATCAACCATGAACAAGTGTTTTAATTGATTTTATTCGTTTTCGAAGTTTGTGTTCAAATTTTATAATCGAAGATAACGGTAGAGTGAAACAATTACACATACATATTAACTTGTTAACATACATACACATACATATATCCAGCATATGATTGTTGTTTAATTAAATTAAAAAGGTAATCTGAAAAACCATAACAAAAAAAAATTGAAATTGAAATATTTAAAAAGACAAATGGAAAAACATGTATGAACAGTTTTTAATTACAATAAAGGAAAAAGGAAATATCAGAGCTGCACAGAATAAAATTAATTAAAATCAATTTAAAAAATACCAAAAAATTATACAAATGAAAAAAATGTTACCAAATTAAGATCAATAAATGAAATGAGTTTAAATTAAATTAAATTAAATTGAATTAAATTAAATTAAATAAGGTAAAACAAAACTAAAAAAGGTAAAATAAAATAAAATAAAACAAAAAATCAAATAAAATTAAATATGATAAAATGAAATGTAATAAACTAAAATAAAATCAATTCCAATAAAATAAAATAAATTCGCATAAAATAAAACAAAATATGAAATAAAATAAAATAAAATTTAAATTAGCAAAAATTAAATAAAATAAAATTAAAAAAATAAATTAAATAAAAAGAAATAAAATAAAACAGTCAAATAAAATAAAAAAAAATATAGTAAAATCAATAGAGTAAAATGAAAACAATAAAACAAATTAATAAAAAAAATTAAAATAAAGTAAAATAAAAAAATAAATTAATGATAAAAGAGTTAAAACTTTTAAACCAAGCATTAAATAAAATAAAATATATTACAAATATAAAAAAATTAAAACAAGTGAAATATAATAAACTAAAGCAAAAAGACTCGAAATAAAATAAGCCAGAATGAAATTAAAAGCTAAAATTAAATAAAATAAGATGTAATACAAAAATTTTAATAAAATAAAATGAAGTAAAATATATGTAGTATAATATAGAAAAATAAAAAAATTAAATTTTTATAAAATAAAAAGTAATAAACAAAAACTAAACTAAAACTAAGTGATTTTTTTTCGAATTGAAATAAATTATTAATTCCAGCTAATATAAATTAGGCCAAAATAATTCTTAAAAAAACCAAATTAAACTAAGTAAAACGAATAAGTTAAAACATAAAAGCCCAAAATATAAATAAATTATAAAATGAAGAAAAATAAATAAAAATATTTCAAACAAGCTTAAATAAAATAAGAAAATCTAAGCGAACTATATTATATTTAGTTGAAATTCTGCAAAAACGAATTTAAAACAAAGAAAAATACAAATTTTTAAATTAAGAAAATAAAAATCAATAAATAAAAAATTAGCAACCAAAATAGAAAAATAATAATCAAATGCCGTAAGCTGTTTGAGAAAAAAAATTGAGAAAGCTTTATAAAAACAAATATTGTTATAAAATTTTGAATTAAATCATGTATTATTTCGTGTAAATTAAAAAAAAAGCTAACACAAAAATTAATAGTAAGTTGAATTTCTTTAAAGTTAAAAGAAAAACTTAATTATAATAATTAATTTTACAATAAAAACTTTTAAAACAGTTATAAAAAATACAAATAAATAAAAAGAGAACAGCTCTCAAATAAAACAGCCGACAAAAACTTTTAAACTGCATCCCACATAACTAAATCAAATATATACTACGAGTAAAAACAAAAATTTCAAACAAATTATAAAAGTTTTGGGCCGAATTTGAGTTGAGTTTAAAAAAATAATAAAAAAAATTTTTAAGTTAAACGGTTTTATTGAAAACAATACTACATGAAGTAATAATAATACTAAAAGCTAGAAAATAATTAGGTAGGTCCTAGGTACTAGTCATCACACTCATCAATATAGGCCGTTGATCACACAATTAAATAAAAGCGTTGGGCACCTGAAATTCTAAAACGCAGCATAACCTTATTAAGGTTCAGTTGGTCTTATATATGACTGTCAATAGAAATTTAACGTGTCCAACGCTTTTATTTAATTTTCTGATCAACGCTCTATATTGATGAGTGTGATGACTAGTACCTAGGACCTACCTAATTATTTTTAGCTTTTAGTATTATTATTACTTCATGTAAGTATTGTTTTCAATAAACCCATTTAACTTAAACATATTTTTTTGATTACTTAATTTTTAAGTTTTTAGTCTTTATTTAATTGCCTATTATTTCTCATTCTATTTAGTTCATTTAGTGACTCATTATTACAAGGACTGTTTCCTGACAATTTGTTACAATCTAAGTCTTGAATACATAATCCTTCCAAAGACTTTACTCAACTCTGCGCCACGTATGCTTGTCTCTCCTCCAACTCCAAAATATTTTCATGTTACTTCTACCGGACTGTATGTAATATTTGTTCCAAATATGAGCCAAATCGCACATCATAGGTCGCTTTCTATTCTTGTATGTATTATGTGTTCCAAATATGAGCCAAATGGGACCACAAATACGATTTTTGTGAATATCTCATCCTTGCGCCACCTAGCGGCTATTTTTCATACGTCGTTTTCTATTCTTGTATGCATTATGTGTTCTAAATATGAGCCAAATCAGACCACAAATACGATTTTTGTGAATGTCTCTAGCCTTGCGTCATCTAGCGGCGATTTTTTTCATAGGTCGCTTTCTATTCTTGTATGTATTATGTGTTCCAAATATGAGCCAAATCGGACCACAAAAACGATTTTTGTGAATATCTCGATCCTAGCGGCGATTTTTTTCATTGGTCGCTTTCTATTCTTGTATGTATTACGTGTTCCTAATATGAGCCAAATCGGAACACAAATACGATGTTTGTGAATATCTCGATCCTTGCGCCACCTAGCAGCAATTTTTTCTTATTATTGCACTGTCGTCGGGTTCTGAACTATACTCCAAGTTTCAAGCCTTTAGCTTATCGGGAAGTTACTTAAATTTCAATTACACATGCCAGCAAAAACAACTCAATTGTTAAGTGATTACGTACGAATTTGTTAACATCCGCAACGCCGTTGTCGTTTGCCATCGTTCGTTCCACCACTAACGTGCCACCGCCAGCTGCACCCACAAATATGCAAGGAAAACAATAATTCCAAAATAAGTTTTAAGCGTGCAAAGGTAATTTTTCGGTACTTCCACTTTCTTTGTATGCATTTTTTAGCTGTTTGACATATCAACCGCCAAATAATTTCCCATCCCAAAAAAATCCGTAAAATCGTTTGGCGCCAATATAAACAAATGAAAAACTCGGCTTGCTCTTTGGCAACACAAAAATCAGCTGTGCGAAAGCAAATAAAACACCATCATAGAATAACATCATAACAATTATGCGTTTGTATGTGGGCTTGTGTGCATGTGATTGGGAGCTGCGACCTTATCGGTAGCCGACACCACCCACCCAAGCAGCCCACAACCACAGTTGCCACAACACTGGTGTCCGAAAAAAGTTTCGCTGCCAAAATGTGTGCGCGCGCTTACTGTTTTGGTGATCCTTTTGTATTTTTTTTTGTGTTTTTGTTGCTGTTGCTTCTTTCGTTGTTACTTTTGTCATTATTCCCTTTTGTGTACCATATATTCAACGCGTACCGCAAAGAAAATCTGTGAAAAACTAAAAAGAAAATCATCAGCATACGTCCAGCGAGGATGCAGTCGACAACCGAAAGCATGAGGAAGTTGAGTAGGTAGTAACAAAAAAATGCAAGCATTTTCAAATGGAATGCAAAAAACCTTACTCCAGAACATTGACTTACTTTGCGAAATTGAAAAATGAAACCGAAGTGTGAAAAGCATGATGCGGCTGTGGTCAAAACAAAACTAAAATAAATACGTTGTTAGAAAGTTTGTGAAGGGGTGTAATCGAGAATTATATACCCAGTAGTGAGTTTTAAAAAAATAGCCAACCTATGTATATATAGAAATAAAAATGGCACTGAAGGTGGCACAATCGGTTGTTCTCCAAACCAAATTTGCAAGAAAAACTGCTCCAATGTTTACTAACTTTTCATCCTGCCGGAAAATGTAGAAAAAAAGTGAATCAAAAGTATATAACTTTTAATATCACAAAGAGCGGCCTTGACTTCTTAAGGATTCAATTTGCTGTCATCTCTTTGTCGCTATATCTCTCTCTCTCGTTGCATTGCAGAAAACTCTTTGAACTTTCTGATAAAAACACACTACAATAATAAAACAAACACCCGCTGAAACATATACATTAAGGGGCGGTCAAATTTATTGTTGAAAAGGCACATCCAGTTTCTGAATCTTTGGGTCATACTGAGTAATATTGTCCATGGGACCATAAGTCTGAAATGAATTTCGAGCCTACCTAATTTTGTTAGAAAATTTTATATCCTAATCCGAATAGCGGCTCTCACAAATAAAATACATGAAAATAAATGTCAAATTCGGATTCGGAAATTTTGTTACCCCTTTTTTTCCAATACAATTTGACCCGCCCTAATATACATACTTACATCATATGTGTCTGACGCAGCCTGCGAACTTTACGATCGCCCAAGTTCGTTTCGTTCTCTTTGTGAAAAGCCGTTTTCTATGCAAGAAGACGTCACATTATCTACAAGCCAACAAAACTTAACACCTTTTCTGATTGCAGTCGTTCCTCTTGCTGTGTTTGCGTGCAATTGATTCTCTCTCGCGGTAGTGGTTCATTAGCATTGTTTGCTTCCCTCTCTCTTTCTATCTCTCTCGCCATTCTGATTGTTTTGCGAGCCTATTAGTTTATTTGATAATGTGACGTAGGTACGCACATCTTATAAATTAGTACCACTGTTTGGCTTTCTCGACTTCGCACGGGAAATCAGCGATATTGACTTAAATCCACAACTTATTCACTCAATTGCAATTTTCCCGATATGCTTATTTCGTTTCATTAGCCTGCGACAGTCGTTATAGCTCACATTGTCACGGTTATATCAAAAATTATGGGAACGGTTAGGTCAGAGTTACTGCGCTTAAGATAAAGGTGTGAACTTCAGGAGGCTGAACTTTGGTTATGAACTTAGCATTTATGCCTTTTCATAAAAATCATTATATCAGTAAAGGTCTCCTGTTATAGGCTCACCATATTCGAAAAGTTGTTAAATACCGTGTACGTTCTGTTGCCAACAAATTCAACTACTTCTAAAATTATGGTAACTTATTTAGGCAAAATTTTGCGAAAACATCTTATTCATAACATATCGGGTAACATTTTATTGTAGACAGATTCTTCCAGTTTTCCTGATGTTCTTGCTTGTTAGATCAATTTATCCCAAAACACGCAAATGCTGGCACTTTGTTCAAAATTTCAACTTAAATAAAATACTTCTTATCTCAGCGGAGCAAAAGCCCATAAATCACAAAAATAATATCGATTAAGGGGAAATATTTCTTATTCCTCTTCTTTTAAATTTTCTGAAGATGTGTCGCTCACACTTACTATAGGGTCTAGATTCAAAGCCTTGTAACATAACAGACATGAAGAATTGTATGAGAATCTGGCATTATTAGGTAAAGAAAACAAACTTAACAATCTATCCAAACAAGACAAACAAATTAACAAACAAATAAAAAAATTAAGAAAATTAGACGAAAGAATTGATATAAATAAAATAAACAAAACACATACCGAACAAACCCACAAAACGAAACATTAACAAAAAAGAACATTGAAAACTAACAAAAAAAAACTTAAACAGACGAACAAAGTAAAAGGCAAGAAAGAGACCAAAAAAACAAACAAGCAAACCATCCAAAATAAACAAACCCAACCAAAAAATCGAAACAAGAAGGAATAAAAAAGGCTTACCATTTATTTTTTGTATCGTTGAAAGGAAAGTTTGCTCCAGTGGCGTAGTGAAGTCACATATTTCGATAAAAAGTTCTGTTCCATCGAAGTCTGTATTATAAAATTCTCGCAAGTTCTTACATTTCTTTCTAAGTCGTTATTACCGTTGTCTAACAAATTTTCAACGCCTAAGATAATTTCAAATCTAAAATTAAGATCATTTAGTCCTGTAAATCTTGTACATATTTCTTGTTGGTGACGATCGAGAACACTTTTCATAACGTGAGAAATTTCACAATCGGCGGAAAGGCCAACATATCTAGCTGATTATCCGGGCATTTTGCGGCACCTTCTTACACGTTTACTTTATCAATATCCCATTTTTTACAAAGAGACTTCACTTTTCCTATTGCTTCCTCACAGAGAGTGTCTCGAATTTCGGATAGTTCAGGCGCTAATTATTTAAGAGCATGATACGCTTCTATAAAATTCATCCCCAGGTCTTGTAATCTGAACTGTACACGATCAATCCTCCTTAAGATTTCATACCCGAAATGAACTAATGTAATGAAACTAAATTTAGTATATTTTGTATCAGTAGCTTCGCTTCTGGTGTCACTTGTGGTGTTAGTGTCTCTGCTAATTGTTCTAAGTGTCCTACTATAATCTCTAGCCAATCTACGATAACCGCTTGTAATCTGGCGCTCCATCGTGTTTCAGATTTATGCTTAACCGTTTTTATAAAGCATTTTTTAACAATTCCCATCGTAACGTTGAACGTGCTTTCAATTATTCCACAACTTGTCGCAAGTGTTCCGAATATATGCATGCCTTTTTTAGTATAGAAATTTTTTTCCAGAAATCATATTTCTAGAAATCAGTTATAATAAAAATACAAATAATCCAGGAAGTTCTGCTTTGCGGATCATTTGGCGCCCCCCTGTGAGTAGCGCTCGGGACAAGATGCCCCTTGAAACCTTCCCCCGCCCCCCTCCCTACGCCATTGGTTTGGTCTAGACTTTTTGGAGTGTTCTGGTGAATACAGATTAGAGTTATACGCAATAACACTACTTGCTACAAAATTGGTGACAATTGATATGACAGAAAAAATTCACGCTTTTAAAAACAAAACAAAAAACCGTGAACATATCAACAAAACTGAAGTGCATGATTTGTTAGTATTTGAAGAGGGTTATTCATCAAGCTTTTGCAGCAATCTATTAAGCCCTTTATATGGGACGCAGAATAAACTAATCCGTAGACGAAGCACCCTTACCCTGTACCTATTTCTAATGTCACCGTACTCTATTGACATGGATTTCCTTTTTGACTGCATCCGTTTACATAGCGCACGCATGTGAATTGCCAGCTACATCCTTATGTTTGTGTAATGTACTGCGGTTACCGGAAATCAAAAAGTGACAGTTTCATTCTACTGAGAATAAATGTGGTTAGGGAACATATTGAATAAAATATGTTCTAACAACAACACCAACTACTTTGGTAACCAACCAACTAGCCAACCGACAACTAACCAAAGATTTAACAAACCAGCTTGTTTAGCAGGCAGCTGTTTTTCGTCTTTATTTGGTGCGAATGCACGCCACTTTGCAATATTGCAAAGGCACAGATATATAGAACAAATATTCTTACTATATATAAATGTGCATATATTTGTATATATTTACTTTTATTGATGTTAGTGTAATCTCGTGTACAATACTGGATTATAAAATTGCACATATGCACTTTTCTATCATGTCCATATACATGTATGTATGTACTCTTATGTACATAATTGCTGTGATCAAATATATTTAAATGAAGGTGGAATTGTTTCATCGTAGATATGCATTATGCTCATATATTCATTATGCTGGATTTTCCGGGCTTATTGTCAAAGTTTATTTTATGTGGTTGTGGCTAATGCTCTGAATGGATTATATGCAAGCGATTCTCCAGTGATCAGAACGGTAAGTTTAGTGCATCGATACATATGAATAAATAATTTTTATTTAAAGCTATATACATATATCTGAATAAAATTATATGCATATACACATGCATGTCGAAATGCATTTCCTTAGAGATCAGATAAACATACATTAGGGTGATCTTATTATTTTTCATAGACTTCGAAAAAAAAAGTTTTGTTTATATAACATTCCTTTGTTAATATTTTTATGAGAACACCAAAACTACTACACAATGTAAATGCTGTAAGCTTTAAAGTTAGATATATGACAAGTGAGATAGGCTAAGTCGGCATGTGAGCGAATATTATATATTAAATGTGAGCTTTAGCAGTAAAGTTATATTTTTATGATATACAAAAACGATTGAATTACCAAATCAAATATTTTTTCTTGTCTTCGAAATATTTACTGCTTATTGGAATTCGTGCATAAAATTTCGGGATTAGGTCTGACGTAGTCTGCAAGAAATCTGTTTGTAAAGGCATATTTTACATACATAATCTAAAAGGTTTTAGTTTACAACAAGGTCGAGGGGAATATGATTTCACTGTTGCAAATCTATACAAGTAGCATGTATAATTGTTTGTACCCAACCTTCCATGGATGGCCTTAGCGAAAATTTATTATATTCGGTCCCAAATGATTTTATTTTATAATAATGGTATTAAACGAAAGGCTCACTTGGGTTCATACTTTTTGTGATACCTCGACCGATTGCTGAGCTGTCAACCAAATTGGGATCAGCAAAATTTTAAATTTTTCGTACAATACCGTTGTTAACGATAAAGACCCTCCCTGAAGGTTATGGGGAGTGTTATCGATGTTGATGGTCCTTTGCCGGATATATATCCGGTACATTCAGATAACGAGCACCATTAAGGTACTAACCCGCCGCCACCCCTAGTTCCGTGTGGATGATTTCCAAAAGTTTCTTTGTCTATATAATTTATTGTTAAATTGAAAATATTTTGGACGTAAAGTGGTTCTTTACTACTCACTATTAACTAACCATATTTACATACAGAGATAAATATACACAATTTAAAATTGATATTTAATTTATACATTCACTATTTAATGTCAATCAATATATGAATTTTAAATCCGCTCGAGGTGTTGAATTTATAACATTACGTACACATATAAGGATGGGAGCTTTTTTTCCAAAATCCTATTTAACATATTACGACTCGGCATTTGTTGTTGTAGCAGTGTATTCTTTCAATTCTATGAAAAAGGTTAATAGTATCATAGAAATCTTAACAGGTATTGGGTCTGACCAATAACCAACATACCAAATACTGGAACAAACCAAGTCAAAGCGTTCGCAAGCGCTTCCCAAGGCAGCCGGGTCTATGTACCGGAGCGACTCGGGATTTTTCCCGACCAATGGCTGCAATGCAGTGTAACCTCATTTAACTTGTTGCGTCATTTTCCAAAAATTGTCATCCTCCCCGCAGATTCTTGCAGCGGGACTGCGCCATACTCTCCTGCTCCGGGAAGTATCGAATCCATCCGGGTCCTTCACCTGACTCCGGTCCTGAGAAATAGTTTTGGCTGCGTTTGCCGGAAAAGAATCTTTTTAGGATAATCACACTCTTGTCAGCCTGCGTCACGTGCAAGGGATGGTTGTCACTGACAGGTTGTTCTGGTTAGACCCCAAAACCCGACGTCTTCGTAACTTTTATAAATCTTGTGTGGCTCCTTGCTGTTCACGCCAAGGGCGTCCCGTAAACTTTGCCAGGCCGCAAACCTAACTACACCGGGTACCCCAATGCTTACCCAAGGACGTGCAGTCCCAGGGCCACAACAGCAAATGCGTCTTGCACTCTCTCAACTTAGGCATAGTCACCTGTCACTTACCCCTAGAGTGACGACGTCTTCCCCGTTGCCTTTCAGATTCTGCAGTTAAGATGTAATGGATTAACTGGGAAGATCACGCAGATAGTCGATTTTATAAAGCGGAATAACATCCGCATTGCTGCGATTCAAGAGACCAGATTCACATCAATATCTGCTCTCTAGACCTGCTCTGGGTATAACGTCCACCTAAAGATCTCGGAGAGCGTTTATCATATGTCACTCAGTGCAAAACAATATATTTGATCGCCGACATCGGCCGCAGGGACAGTGTCCTAGAACGTCACGGCATACTGTCGGGTCAGGCTATGTATATCTAGAAATCATCAACATCTACATCCCTCCTTTCACCTAATGTTCCAGTGGATACCGCCCTGATATCAGAGCACTACTCACTGGTGCTAATCGCATTATCTTAGGAGATTTCTTCAATGCCCATCACGATCTATGGCATTCTAACCTACAGGCGGACAGCAGGGGTTAGATGTTGCCGGACCAATTAGAGAAACAACGTTCTACTATAAACGGA
>JARSSU010018553.1:0-25691 GCA_029619165.1 Eurosta solidaginis
CAAGTGCATGTCCTACAGATGTATGGCCGCCTGAGCGAAGTTTTTGCAATGGCTTTTGCATCAGCATTCAATTCTTGATGAAGTACTGTTTGAGATTTATTGCCTTTAGTCGCAGCATGGACTATCAATATATATATTAACGCGGACTGCCTTCAAGCACGTTCCTCCGAATTTCAGCTGCTTTCCCAGGGCTAAATTCCCGCCAGTAAAAGACGCGGCAGTTTGAATCTGGACCAACACAGTAAATAGGACCCACCCCTTCCGTAACTTGAAACCATCGGTATACCGTGAATTGTAGTTCTGTCATTCTGCACCCTCCCGTTCATTGTGGTCTCGTTCGAAGCTCAGGCATGATCATATATCCGTTTGCGATATTGGGGGCGCTATATTGCTATGGCGCCAAACTGACCCGACGACTTAAGCCTTAAGGTTCGGGTTCAAATATGCACAATATCTATTTAGATGTTCGAAAGCATTTGGATTTACCATCCAAAAAAAAATTAGATAAATAAAAAATAAGCATACAATTTTTGTAGGTAATCAATCAAAATTGTACCCACTCAAACTGCATCAAAACACGTTTTTAAAATTCTGACCATCGACTCGCCTCTTCACATTTTTGACTTCCTTTGCACTCGGTTTAGAAACAATTCACATACACTTCCTGAATTTCTGCAGTTTATTGCAGTTTTCAGCGTTTTATAATTTTGTAGGCGGAACAAAATACCGAAATTTTCGAAAATTAGTTGGTGTTTATGTAACGGCTCTTGATATGATGTAAGGGATGCATCTAAAAGGATGGAATTAGAATGGCGATTCTATAATAATCTTCTACGCTCTCAGTAGCACGTTGCATCTATTTAATTGAGTTTACTGATGCGTGGTTTCTTGTGTAGCGCACCTTTCAAGGGGTTGCCAGCCATTATATAGCTTATCCAACACAATTGTCAATCTTACTACCCGTGACGAATTCTGTTCATTAACAGCCGAGCTCTGGCGATCCAGAAACTCCTGCTGGATCCAAGGGGGTGGCAGGGGGCATGGCATAGACGTGTTTATGGGTCATAACAAATCGTTTCCCGAGATGGTCGGCCGGTACCTTATTGGTTTTTTACAGGAACGTACCGGATCTGCATCCGGAAAAGCCCACAACCACGATAACGCTCCCCAATGCCTTCGGAGGTCCTTATCGCTGACAACAAAACAACAGCAACGTTTGGAATTGCACGCTAGAAATGCAGACATTGAAACTGAGAAGCTTATGCTGAAGTTTTGTCGTTTTCCCTTCGTTATTCTTCAAAGGCTTCAGAAATATTGCTGGCTGAAATTCAATGTAAGTGGAATACCGCTTCATGAAATTGCCCATCTGTTGGAAGACGCTTTGCAATTTTGTCTTCGAATTTCTTTTATACCCAGCTGTACTTGTACACATGGTATTACAACTTGCTTGGATAACGGGTGGTTGTACAGGTCTTAAAGAGTCGAGATGATCTAGACTCTCCCATATATCAAACTCATCAGTATCTGAAAAAAAAAAATGATTGAAGCCATTCCGTCGTTCCGTCCGTCTGTCCGTTAATACGATCACTTGAGCTAAATTTTGAGATATCTTCACCAAATTGTTTACACGAGCTTATCTGGCCCAGAATATATTGGTATAGAAAATGATCGAAATGGATAATAACCACGCCCACTGTTTATACAATAACATTTCGGAAAACACAAAAAAACCTGATTATTTAGTAAATAATACACCTAGAATGTTGAAATTTACGGTGGACTGATATGAGACTTTTGATACAATTCGATTGGGCCATGGCACGCCCCAATTGTGATAAAAATCAAATTTATTAACACATAAATCAAAAAATCGTTAAACCAATCGAACAAATTTCAGCAGAGAGGTGGCCTTTACTATAAGGAATGCTTTGGAGAAAATGTAACGAAACTCGGTTAAGGATCACGCCCAATTTTTATAAAAGATTTTAAAAGGGTCGTGGGACGAATAAAAATAAGTATAATCTTGCAAAAAGAGCTTTATATCAATGGTTATTTCATTACCTAGTGATTTATAACAATTAAATAGGAAAACCTGCAAATTTTAAAATTTAATTTTAATGGGCCGGCACCGCCCTTTTAGGCTAAGCAATTTTCTATGTTCGGGAGCCTATATTCCAAGAAAAATAGTTCGATAGAAACCATCGTATAGTATATTGCGCAGCCTTGTAACACTATTAAGCACAAAAACAAACGACAAACAGCATTTCAAGTGTCTAAGTGAGGGTATGTAATGTTCGGTTTCACCAGAACTGGTAGACTTCCTTATGTTGCTAATCGAATTTTTCTGAGAACGCTGTTTAATGAGTAGTAAAAACAACTTTTATTTGTTCTAAATTCATTATCACGACTAGCTCCAATTAACTATTTTTTCTTAGCACCAATAGCACGGATAGCAATCATTGTATGTACCAGCGTTCACCGCACATCGTTACCCGATTCAAATCTTATCGACTCATCATGCCAGTTCAATATCATATAGCAAATTACTCGAATGAAGGGTGGGTTCATACGAGAAACCAAACGCAGATTCAATCTCTATAGACGCATCATTGCCAGTCAATATCAATAAGCACATTACTTTCGAATCCTTGCGGGGGAGGGGGATTGGGTTCATACGGAACAAACGCTTTGCCTTTTTGGCCATCGGTAAAAATCAAAATACCAAATGCACCCTGCCTACAATCAAATATACGACATAAAATAATGAAGTAAATGGTGAGATGATGTAGCCATTCAGAGTTCACATCCGAAGAAAGAATTAATATTAAAAATAAAAAGTTTAAAGGATTAAATTAAAAAAATGTTGATTTCAATTTCAGGTCATCGGTAAGGGTTGAGAAAGGGTAACACTCGAAGCATCGAGGTAAGCGTCCGGCAATCCGCCAACCTGAAGAAGAATGGTCTGCTCCCGTCTTTTGTAAGGAGTGTTATTAAAATCTTGAATTAACTTAACTCTCTGCCGTGCCGTTAATAATTTATGCTTCTAACAAACTTTGAAGTTTCAAACAAAGTCTTTATTATCCAACCAGCTCGTTGGGGCCTTATCAAAAAAATCCGTTCGACGTAAAATATGCGAAAAGTACAAGAGATTGGTCAGAAATAAACTCATCAAGAGAAACATTTTAAAAAACTTCACAGCTCCTTTTCAGAAACCTCTCTTTGTTTTTTCTTTTTCTTTTCTTCTCTTTTTTTTTTTTTTTTTTTTTTTTTTTTTTCTTTTTTTTTTTTTTTTTTTTTTTTTTTTTTTTTTTTTTTTTTTTCCATCTTTTTCATCCTTATTCTTTTATTATTCTCTCTCTCTTCTCTCCTTTCCTTTCTTCCCGTTCATCTCCCCCTTTTCTTTTCTTCTCTCTTCCCCCCCTACTTTCCTTTCTTTCTCTCTTTTCCATTCTATCACCTCCTCTTCCCTTCCCCCTATCTTCCTTTCTTCCTTTTTCTCCCTTCTTCTTTTCTTCTTTTTTTTCTCTGTCACTCTTCTTTGATCAGCTCGAAGCAGAGTAGTAGCAGTATGCCTATCGACAACCTTCCATGTGACTTTCGCGACCTTTCATCCTCTGACTTTCCAAAAATGGAAAAACATCTTCTTTTATTTCGACATTTAGAAAAATGGCATCTCCACCTGCTACATCAAAAAGTTCGGGAGGGGCAGCTTGGGTTTTGAATGACAAGATTTTTTTCTTTCCTGGCATTTTTGTCTTCAATGCGAATTCCTTGAAGTGATCTCCATTCGTTATATAATTTGTCAACTTTGCAAACGCATTACTCGGCAGACTGACAAGGTAATTCTTGTTGTTACGCGCCAGCTTTAAACTAGGGCAATTTTAAAAACCCAACATGATGCAAAGTTCGGCAATGTAAATTCCTTTATGTATAAATATCAAATGAACTGAAGTTTCAAGTATAAATATTCGCATAGTGAATTCTTAAAAACTATTAGACTATATTCAAGTTGAGTCATAAACTCTTGTTTATGGACGTTTTTGACTTTATTTTGTATCTTTTTAGTCAAAAACTCGAGTTTATAGGTCTGTTTATAAGAACAAAAAAAGTTAGAGCAGGTTCGAGCAGAGCAGAGTAGGGGCAGCTGACAAAAATAGAAAATAGAGAAAACTTAGAGGCAGAAATGACATGAAACACTGAATCTCGATAGCTTTCATTTATTTGGTTTTTTTTTTTTATCTTCAAAATTAAGCAAATGCTGGTATGCCTAAAAACGTGGTTTTTCTTGCAAGCTAGTTTTTTTGAATTTTCAAAAAATTTATTTTTTTTTTGATCTTCTCTGCCTCTAACTCTACTACACAAAAAGCTAGAGCAGAAAATTTGTGATCTGGATTCGCTCTAGTTTTGTTTGAGCATATATTTGAAACAAAAAGATTCGAGCAACCTAGAGCAAGGGAAAAGTGTTCATGAAAACACAATGTGTGCGAAATAATTCATCTTGGCGTAATCTAGAGCAGATCAATAAACAAACCTGATGGCTCAATAGAAACGTGGTCTGAACGTTAGAACGGTGCTAAAAATATTGTTCATATAAACATTTATAGAACATCAGTAAACTCGATCTTGCCTTCATCAAAAAGTGTAGGGTAGGGAACAGTCGCAAAATACCAACCAGGTCACTTCACACGAATTTGATTCATTAACTACTTAATCTATCCAAACCACCAATTTTTAAAAGAAACTTTCTATTATTGTAAAAAACTTTCTTATGATATACTTTCAAATTCCATTAAATTTCCTTTTTCATTTGACAATAAATTTATTTCAAACATTGTATAACATATGGGCAAAAAAAAAAAAAAAAAAATTGATTTCGCGGAAAAATTGTGACTTGGCCAACCTTCAGGGGTCTTTAGGCACAGGGAAAAGCCAAGTCCGATTGAGCTCAAACTTTTTACAATTGCATTTTGCACTAAAAAGCACATTTTGAGAACTGACACAGCACCTGAAAAATTCGAAAAAAAATACCGTAACACCATTTTTAAACGTGATACATTGATTAGTTATAGAGGTGTGAAACATAGGGCGTGTCGATTTTTGGGGAGGCAAAACAATCGCCCCATGCCTCTGTGAAAATCATATTCTAGGGATCAAAATAGAAACTTTGTCGAAGGAAACCCATACCTCAAAACGAAATTTCTGATGTCGCGCCCCCCCCCCCCCCCCCCCCCTACCCAAATGGGGTCGAACGTTGGCGTAGGGGCAAATTTGAAAAATCCCACTTGACCCATTTAGAGTGGCCCAATCGAGTCCAAATCTATGACCGACCCCACTAACTTTGGAGGCCCGACCACCATGCCAGTGGCACACCCCCTGAACCCCCGGGGGGTGCACCATCCAAACATTACGAACCGCCCTAATATAAACATATTTTAGTTACATCTGAGTATAATGAGTATTGAAATTTAATAGTACACATTTATGCGGGCAGCAATTCAGAGGGTATTTAAACTTGACAGCCGTCCACATTAAAGTTTATAGATGCCAAGAAAAACACAGCTAATATTCCAAATATAAACCCGAAAATATAAATCGACCAAATCCTAAAATGGAGGCGAATGTCGCAATATAGAGCTCTCCAAAACCAAATTGTCAACCTCACCTATCCGCGCCGACAACAAGTACATCCTCGTATCGTTATGTCATCTCCATTATTTACTAAACATTTTACGTGAATCGATTTACTAGTCGCGTTTTTGGACGTTGCATGATGCCATAGGTTTACGAAAGTACACGATTCCATTGGTGTACGTACTCTTATAAAACCTATGTTCAGCCACACAATAGATCAGGCATAGTTAATAATATTCATCAATAAAATTTTTAAAGTTCTAACGAATGATGCAGTTCTATTCTAAAGTAGCGTCGGTGCCTCTAATCAGTCGCCTTTCTAAGACGACTTCGAGTTTCCCTCATCCAAGAATCCTGGGTGAATAACTCCAGGGATCTGCGGTTTGGGGGCCAGTGGGTTCCATCTCATCCGTGCTTCAGCTGAAGGTTAAAAGTAGAACCTGCATCCTGGTAAAGTCGAGCTAAAACACCTCTCTTTTACCTAAATATAGCAATGGCGAACCACTGCGGTCAGCTTGGCAATAGGAACACTGGCATAACGATGGCATCTGTGTACATGCCGTATGATGCTGAGGCACCTCCTCCGCGTAGGATAGTGAAAGATCTGTGGCCAAGCTCAGCAAGGCCACTTAATTATCGGAGCGGACGCAAATGCGCATCCCGTCCAATGGGGAAGTTCCGATATCAACACTCGTGGTGAGCACTTTTTGATTACCTTTTAACAACTAACATGGTAGTTGCAACATGGTAACGAACCAACTTTTATTACTAAAAAATCGTAGAGAGGTCATAGACCTCACCATTTGTATGAAAGTATGTATGGATGTGTAAAAAAATGGCGTGTTCTAGAGGAACGCTCCTTCTCAGACCACCGCCATTGCGTAAAACGCAAACCGCGCAATACGAACTGGGACACCCACAATTTTCTGCTATCTAGGGACCTACAGGATTGCCCTCACAAAGCCCTATTCAACGGAGAGCTTCAGGATTGGTAGCGACCTTTACAACGGCACTCTCTAATGCCCTCGAACAGGCTTGCCCAGAGCCAAAAACCACGCGGAAAGCGCAAACCCACTGGTGGTCCCATGACCTGGACTTCGCAAATCTTGAAGGACACAGTATAACAGGGCAAAAGCCTAGGCAATGAGGAATGGCTATTATACAAAGACAATTTAAGGGCGGCCACCGTGGTGTGATGGTAGCGTGCTCCGCATACCACGCCTTATGCCCTGGGTTCACACCCCGGGCAAAGCAACATCAAAATTTTAGAAATAGGTTTTTCATTGGAAGAACATTTTTCTAAGCGGTCGCCCCTCGGCAGTGTTTGGCAAGCGCTTTCGGTGTATTTCTTCCATGAAAGTTCTCAGTGAAAACTAATCTGCCTTGCAGATGCCGTTCGGAGTCGGCATAAAACATGTAGGTCCCGTCCGCAATTTGTGGGGAGATCAAGAGGAGCACGAGCAATCGGAAGAGACGCTCGGCCTTAGATCTCTTCGGAGGTTACTGCGCCTACATTTATTTTATTTTTATTTGTTATTAATTTAAGGGCATATAAAAAGCCTAAGACATGCGAAGAGAACTAAGTGGAGAAACTTCTGCACAGGAGTTGAAAGCGTTAACGATACAGCAGGCGTGCGATGCTTGCTTTCAAAATCCCAAACAGCAATGAGCTTTTGCAAGGCATGACGGTATCTAGACCAGCTCAGAAGGGAGACTCTAAAGCTGCTCCTGACACACATTTTCTTGGAAACCAGAACTACCCACCAGAAGTCCTGTAACAAATCTGGCCGTAATATACCCATAACGGAGGAGACGGTCAAGTGGGGCATTAAAAGCCTTAAACCTTTCAAGGCTTCCGGACCCGACGGGATTGTCCCGCACAATCATTAACTCCTTGGAGGTAACAGCCGGCTATGTCATATCTATTCTGCTGTTTGTCTTTATATTCACATGCGTGGAGAAACGCTACGGCATCTTCATTCCCAAGGCCTCTCATTACGAGCCAAAGGACTACACACCGATTACTCTCTCGTCCTTTGTGCTAAAGTCCCTAGAGAGGATCATAAGTGATTTCATCACGACCACTATTGATAGCAAGCACATATCGGCTTTCACATGCCTACATCAAGTTCAAATCCACTGAGACTGCGCTGCACAGCCTAGTCTCTACGACGCCGTCATAACGCCTGACGGATCTGGACGTAACCAGGTCCTTCATGGAACTAATCGATCAACTACTCAGGGGAAGGAAAATACTTTCATCCATGGGGAAGCTGATAGAATAAGCTATATCACAAGAGGCACGCCTCAGGACAGGGTTCTTCCCCGCACTTATGGAACCTAACGGTTATTACGAGAGGACACGCTGGGGTGGCGGCAACGTTGTGGCATATGCGTACGACCTAGCTATTGCTTATAGGGGCAAATTCCCCAAACCTTGTGTGACTTGATGCAAGTAGCAACGCGGAGGTTTCCTCGTGGGCTTCCAGAGCTGACTCAGCGTCAATTCAACAAGGTGGAACTTGTTTATACACAAACGGTACCAAAATACCATCGTTAACTCTACTGGAACTAAAACGGAGTGCGCTTTAATCTGGCCGATAGGCTAAATTCTAGGCGTAGTTCTGGGCAAAAGGTTCAACTGGAAAGATAATATTATCCAGCGCCAGGAAAAAAGCGTATATCGCTTTATACACGTGTAAAAGAGCCATAGGCAAAAAATTGGGTCTAACCCCCAACATTGTAGATGGATCTACACATCGATTATCGACCCATACTGCTGTAAGGGGTAGTTGTATGGTGGAACAGCCTTGGACAAGGCGTCAAACCGAAACTTACTAGAAAAAGTGCACAGATCTAGTATGATCTGCATAAGTGGTGCTCTGAGAACAACGCCAAGCGCTGCTCTTGAAATCATTCTTGACATCCTACCTCTGGATCTAGCAGGATACCTGCAATGTCAGCACTGCGGTTAAGAGAATCGTCCAGTTGGAGCACTAAGCCTACATGTCATGGCAGCATACTGTTTAATTACGACTTCCTTCCTCGAAGTACAGACCGGCGTGCGAACACAACAGTTGCGGACAGCAACTTTATAGTAAAAATTCCCAGCAGGGAGATTGGGTGGAGCCGGGCAGGTCCCTGGATACCACAAGCAGCATTTTCATATCCACCGACGGTTCTAAGCTGGACGGTAGGGTTGGAGGGGGCGCCTTTTCAAGGACCAGATCTCCAACTTTCTTTCAGACTACCTGATCATTGCAGCGTCTTCCAAGCAGAAGTAGCAGCTATCATGGAAGCCGCGACTCAAATAGGTACGCAAAATACCGGCAAGGAAATATTTATTTTCAGCGATAGCCAAGCGGCAATGAAATCCCTTGGTTCCTATTCATTCACTCCGAATTGACACTAAACTGTCGCCGATCTCTTCAGGAGATGGCCCAACTGAACCGTGTACAGCTCACATGGATCCCGGGACACAGGGACATAGAGGGTAACTGCGCTGCAGACGACTTGCTAGGCAGGGTACGACCGGACAGATTCTTCCTGACAAAGAACGCCTAGGTATGCTTTTTGCCACTTGCAAGCTATTGCTAAAAGAGTATACCTACAGTCAGCCAACGAAAGATGGCTACTAACCCCGGGGTGTAGAACATCAAAGCAATCCTGGCCCAAATGGTATACTAAGATCCCGTCACGTATACACCCTAAGCAGGACAAAATCTTCGCACTTGTCGGAGTTCTGACTGGGCCCTGCCTCATCGGACGGCATGCGGAAAGGCTAGGAGCGCCCTTTCGACGATGCTGCAGAAGTTGCAGAGAAGACGAGGAAGAGGAAACGGTGATGCACCTCATCTACAACTGCCCTGCGTTAAGTGGCGCCAGACAACGCTGTCTGGGAGCTCCCTTCCTGAGCAATCTCCGCCAGGTCTGGGAGCATGATATAAGGGACTTGGTAGCTTTTATCAGGTCCTCGAAATGGTTCGAAGAGGAGGGCTAATGGTGTCTTTCTGTGGTACCACAACGGGCCAACTGATAGTGGCCTATGTGTGCCAAGGGCAGCCACTACTAGCTAACCTAACCTAAACCTCTGTGATTGAATCATGATCGCAATTTTTTTTCTCTCAAGATCTATTCACACACGAGGGAACGAGTTGTACAGTTGTTATCAAAGTTTGATCTCACAACTTAATTAATTTACATGCGCCACACTTCATTACATACAATCAAAAATATTTATTTACTCGCAATCATAACAATTTATTTGCACATAATGAAAAAAAATATCGCCATGTCGACTCTGAGTGGAATATCACCTATCTCAAATAGTATCGAAATTTGGCTTTTAGTAGAGTTATGGTGATATTCCACTCAACAGTCAACTTATAACAACACCCTTCAATTACAACTTATCGCGTTTAATATCAAGTTTTGAACTTTTGTATTTGTTACATCTGTTAATAAACCCGGAAGAAGGGGCCGTTACAACCACCTTGTACCACCGCAACCAGTTGTCCATTCAGAATGGCCGCTGCTCCAGAATCTCCCTCACACACATCACTTCCATCACATCCAGCACAAATAAGTGTTTCTGCTAAAATTTCCGGGGGGTTTTTAGTCGCATAAACATGCTTGCATACTGCAAGGTCTACTACAGGCATTTCAGCAGTTTGGAGAAGATAACTAGGATCATCACCACCTGCAGTTACTGCACCCCAACCACTAACTCGTATCATTCCTTTTTTATTTCACGCCGGTAAAGTGATATTGTTTGTACTTTATTAATAATCGGTGTAAAGGCACTATTGACTCTAACCACGGCTATGTCCATATATTTGTTTCACCATTATATTCATTACTACGATATATATGATCCACTCGGCGTACTTGCTCTGTTAGGTCGTTTATTGCACGTATATCTGCTGCACCAGCTAGAACTTCCAGTCGCTCCTTTTCTTCTTCTTCCGCGCAATGTCCCAGCTGTAACTACCAATTTCATATGGACTAAGGCACCAACGCAAGTATACTCCTTATCAAGAAATATTGCTACGGAATGTGGGCTCTCCTCTATTGGTATACTTATGCCATTAGAAATTCGAAATTGTGCATTCGCGTAGCTCAAATTGCCGATAAGTACGACAAAACAGTATAGCGAAATTAATTCGAAAATTCATTTTATTAGTTTTAGACTTTTGCACTACTTTTTAAGTTTAAAATACATCGAGATTAATTTTGTGAGCCCTATTTATACCTAATTGAGTCGAGTGAATAAAAAATAAGCAAAAACTTTTCTTCTAGATTTCAGGGTATTCTCACAATAAAAAAAATACAACCAAATTTAAGTTAAAGCTGTACAAAGAAAATCTTGTTTGTTTTTCACTCCGTCTATTATAGTTTGTGTAAATTTATGGGTGCAAGTGCGTGCTAAAATTTTAGCCCCTATATTGATAACAAGTAAGGAAGGCTAAGTTCGGTTGTAACCGAACATTACATACTCAGCTGAGAGCTTTGGAGAGAAAATAAGGGAAAATCACCATTTAACAAAATGAACCTAGGTTAACCCTGGAATGTGTTTGTATGGAAGGTATTAAACGAGTATTTTAAAAGGGAGTGGACCATAGTTCTATAGGTGGACGCTATGTCGGGATATCGCCATAAAGGTTGACCAGGGGTGACTCTAGAATATGTGTTTGTACGATATGGGTATCAAATAAAAGGTTGTTAATGAGTATTTAGTTCTATAGGTGGACGCCTTTTCGAGGTATCGCTATAAGGGTGGACCAGGGGAGACTCTAGAATGTAAAGGTATTAATGAGGGTTTTAAAAGCGACTGGCCCTTAGTTGTATGTGTGAAGGCGTTTCGAGATATCGACCGAAATGTGGACCAGGGTGACCCAGAACATCATCTGTCGGGTACCGCTAATTTATTTATATATGTGGTATTCCACGAACAGTATTCCTGCCAAGATTCCAAGGGCTTTTGATTTCGCCCTGCGGAACTCTTTCATTTCCTTCTACTTAATATGGTAGGTGTCACACCCATTTTACAAAGTTTTTTCTTGTTATATTTTGCGTCAATAAACCAATCCAATTACCATGTTTCATCTCTTTTTTCATATTTGGTATAGAATTATGGTATTTTTTTTCATTTTCTCGTAATTTTCGATATCGAAAAAGTGGGCGTGGTCATAGTCGGATTTTGGCCATTTTTTATACCAAGATAAATTGAGTTCAGATAAGTACGTGGACTAAGTTTAGTAAATATATACCGATTTTTGCTCAAGTTATCGTGTAACGGCCGAGCGAAAGGACAGACGGTCGACTGTGTATAAAAACTGGGCGTGGCTTTAACCGATTTCGCCCATTTTCACAGAAAACAGTTATCGTCATAGAATCTATGTCCCACAAGCAGTAAATTTTTGTTCGACTTATGACATTAAAAGTATTCTAGACGAATTAATGAAAAAGGGCGGAGTTAAGCCCATTTTGAAATTTTCTTTTATTTTTGTATTTTGTTGCACCATATCATTACTGGAGTTGAATGTTGACATAATTTACTTATATACTGTAAAGATGTTCAATTTTTTGTTATAATTTGACTTTAAAAAATTTTTTTTTATAAAGTGGGCGTGTTCGTCGTACGATTTTGCTAATTTTTGTTTAGCACATATATAGTAATAGTGGTAACATTCCTGCCAAATTTCATCAT
Organism: Eurosta solidaginis; assembly: GCA_029619165.1. Classification (NCBI taxonomy): domain Eukaryota; kingdom Metazoa; phylum Arthropoda; class Insecta; order Diptera; family Tephritidae; genus Eurosta; species Eurosta solidaginis. The sequence continues at coordinate 12,341 of JARSSU010018553.1, forward strand.
GTTATCTTCAACGACTGCCAAATTACAGCTTGCAAAACTTTTAAATTACCTTCTTTTAAAAGTGGGCGGTGCCACGCCCATTGTCCAAAATTTTACTAATTTTCTATTTTGCGTCATAAGGTCAATGCACCTACCAAGTTTCATCGCTTTATCCGTCTTTGGTAATGAATTATCGCACTTTTTCGAAATTTTCGATATCGAAAAAGTGGGCGTGGCTGTAGTCCGATTTCGTTCATTTTAAATAGCGATCTGAGATGAGCGCCCAGGAACGTACATACCAAATTTCATCAACATGCCTCAAAATTTACTCAAGTTATCGTATTTACGGACGGACGGACATTGCTAAATGAATTTCTTTTTTCGCCCAGATCATTTTGATATATAGAAGTCTATATTTATCTCGATTAGTTTATGTCGTTACGGATTACCGTTATGCGAACAAAGTTAATATACTCTGTGAGCTCTGCTCAGCTGAGTATAAAAAATTCAAAAGGCTTATTAAGCTTTTTTCCATATAAATTTCCTATTATAGGGGCTTAATAAGCCCTTTTAATTAATAACTTTAATGGAAGTTTTTAATTGGTTTAAATTCACATTTACGCATATTGCTGCGAAATGAAATAAACACAGCAAAACATTTGCGCTACTTTTTCAAAAGAGAATTTGTACTTGTTTCTTCATATATATATGTGTTTGCACTGCAGAGTTGAATTGTGTTATTAAGTTGCTATGTGTATAATGAACGTGTTTTTAATGAATAAATACAGAAAAGAACAAATGGAACACTTAATTAGTTTTATCTGTTTTCAAACTGCTAACAGTTTCTATTGTATACTGATACAAGCCCCAGAGTTAGGAGTAGTGCACTAATTTTGAATAACAGCACTGCTCGAACTTAAGTGGGCTGACATAATCAGTATCTTTCGTTAAGGGTTAGTAAGGCGTTAATTTGTTGTGGATTGGAACGTCTGTTCATCCTTCGCATATTCGTAAAACAAGTCTATACCCGGTACCCAATTCGCATGACGAAAAAAACAAATTATTGCGATATTCCAAGATATGATCTTGAGAATACTCGTACTTCCGACACTCAACAAGTCGCAGATCATTCGCAGTCGCGGAGATAAGCACACAGTGTTAAACAGAAGGAAGTATTTATTTATTTATTTGAAATTTGACTTGTACAAGTAAGACTATGTCTTTTAGATAGTGCATCAATCAGATCTTACAACTACGAATCTATATATATAAAATTCAAGTTATGTATGTATGTATGTATGTAGGTATAGATCGGGTTGCGTCCTAAACGGATCGACCGATCACAACCAAATTAGCACAACCCACTAGAAACCTTCCAGGCTAATAATAATTTCGATAAATAGAAGGGGCGTGGCGCCTGCCATACAAATGGAATCTTTGATACTTCATAACTCTGAAGGTATTCATGCTAGAACATTGAAATTCATTAAGGAGTTATATGAGGTCAATCCCTAACACCACCAAGAAAACGTGGGGTGAGGGAGCAGGGGGCGGGGCACCTCCCATACAAATGGAATATATCATACTGCATATCTCTGAATGTGGTAATGGTAGGATAATGAAAATTGGTAAAGAGCTATATGACGTTAAGTCCTAACGCCTTCAGTAAAATGTGGAATTGGGGACAAGGGAGCGTGGCACCTTCCCTACAAATGAGGTTTTTCAAAACTATGGATGCCGTACAAACTTAGGTTATTTTAACAGCTAAAGTTTCACTACAGAAATGAGTTTGGCTGTTATTCCTTTTGGACGTTTAGTAATCTGCCGCCTTTAATTTTTTTTGTTAATTTCACTCTGTCTACATCTTCTATATCTATATAGAATTCAAACAAACGATACAACTTATCAATCCATTGACACAGTCGTGGAAGAATCGTAAGCTGTGTACTTCTGTCGGGTTGAGTTTCTTAACTCCTCGGAGCCATCAGGAATTCTTAAAAAAGGGTCCATAATAATTATGCTTCGTAATTTGGATCCTGGGATAAGGCTTATCATCACAAGGCTCCAATGGCATTGAAGCAATGATTTTATCGGGAAATTTCGAAAACAACAAATATATATATTATTGCCTTTATTAGTATTTACGATCCTTTTTTCCGGGAAGTAGGTCAGAGACGGTCTGGGACTGGGATTAGGACTAGGACTACCACCCTCTGGGACTGGCAATAAGGGACGAAGAAGAATGAGAAAAACTTGATCGAAGAGAAAAGAGGGAAGGAGACTTGGAAAGAGATACAGTGAGACGAAGATAGAGATAGACGAAGCGAAAAAGACGGAGGGAGGCGTGAATAAAACGATTAAGAAAAAGTGAAGAGGGGAGGGCAGAATTAAAGGGAAAAAGCTTATTAAAAAGTATGCAGATAGACCAAATTTAGGGCAGAACAACGTCTAACGGGTCTGCTAGTATGTTATAAATGCGAAAGTTGGGATGTTCGATGTCTGGATGAACCAAAGTAAGTAGGAAAACGGTTTTAGGGGAGAACGGATGCGACTGTTCACTTCATGACCACAGGCTTGGACCCACGCCTTTCCCCGCCTTTCCCCGCTTAGACGATCATGTGCAACTCTCGCCTTTTCTCAATCTCGCCCAATCTAGTTGGGATGTCTACGGAGCAAGCTTTAGGCATGCGCCCGTTTTAGCTAGTTCATCCGTGTGTGATGCGAGATTATTGCCAATATAAAAGTTAACATGGCTGCAGCTTAAGCTATTATCTTCCAGTGTTTCTACTGCTTTGGTTACGGCTAGTACTTCCGTTTGGAAAACGCTACAGTGATGTGGCAGCTCGTAGGAGCTGTATATTTCCGGATCAGCACAGTATACCGCAGACCCTACTCCCTCCACTAGTTTGGAGCCATCTGTGTACACATGTATCGCCTCGTCCGCCATTTGGGCACCCTTGAGCGAACCATCCATCTATTGTGGCTCTAAGAGCACCTCCAAAGCGAAGATACGGAATCAGGGACTTCTTTATCTACCACCTCAAATCGCACTTTAGTGCCTTGCCTTTGGAGGTTTGGACCACTTACTCCAGCTACCGCAAGCTCGCGATGATGTCGCACGCTATCATCTTCACACCATTATACCACCCTCCCGAATCAAAATTTGGAGGGAGCTTACTTGGTTGTTCCCATTCGCAATATCCAAATAATCGGTTGTATAAGCTATGAAATATATAGTGAACAGCTGTACATAGCTAAGCGCTTTTTAGGATATATAAATAAAAAATGAAAAAATAAAAAATAGGTAGGTAGTTTGTGTGACGATGCACAGTTTCACGTTTTTTGTGGTCTGCATGAAATAGCTATGACCATGAATCACTTATCTCAACAGAAGGGGGCAGAAATGACAGTTAATATTGGTTATATAATAAATATACCTTCGATCTCTAGGATTTTTTCAGACAACAAAATATACTATATACGTAATCATTTGGTGAAATTTGAAGCTTCTAGCTGTTAAAATGGTGTAGAAATTGCGACAAGTTTCTTATCTGAACAATCGGTTGTGGGAGATATATGCTATATATACGACCCATTTCATCCATTTTTTCGGTCCATTATAGCTTGAGTAAATTTTTAGGTGAAAGTGCTTGCTAACATTTCAGCCGCCTTATTGATAACAAATTCAAAGGGCTTATTAAGCTCTTAAAAATGGCGTTTTAATTAATAACTTTAATGGACATTTTTAATTAGTTGAACAAACAAATTCATATTGACGCATATTGCTGCGAAATGAAATAAAACACTGTATTAGCAAAACATTTTGCTATACGTTTTCATAAGAAAATTTGTACTTGTATCTTCATATATGTGTTTGCAGAGTTGAATTGCGTTATCAAGTTGATATGTGTATAATGAACGTGTTTTTAATGAACAAATACAGAAAAGAACGAAGGGTACACTCAGAGCTGGGTAAATTCAATTCCACTACATTACCCATTACATTCCTCAGTAATTGGAAAAAGTAATCAAGTCCTTTCCTCCACAGCAAAGGAATTGATTACATTTCAATTCCTCACAAAAAAAAATACCAAAAGTAATTTCGATTTTTTGAGGCTCGAGTACAAAAAATTTTTGTTTGTAATTGATTAATTTGCGCAATTGTAATTACTTTCCCAGTACTTTGGAAAGGAATTGCAAATGTAATTGAAAATTTTCCAATTACATTACAAGGAATAGAAGAAGTACTTTCGAAGTTCCCATTCCATTCCTCAAAGGAATTTGGAAAGTAATTGAAAAACTACAAGTTAGTTTGTGTATGGGAACTTACTCCAGTTAATGTGGGTGACTTTCGGGTCACACTTTTCATTATTTCATCAGATTTTTCTTGTGAGCGGTAACTGAAAGCATTTGGAAACACCAATGAATATAAAATCATTATCCTCTTAAAGTTCCAGTAAGGGCATCTCCTTTCCTTCCTCCGCTATCAAAGGGTGGTGGCTATAGGAAAGCAGCAGACGATTTAATTTTCTTCGATACATTCAGCTGGCATAACGTAAACACCATCAATGTTCTGGAAAACTTTTTTCTCGTGTTCTTGATATTTTGATCCATCCATACTTGCCCGCTCTGAACCATATTGTAATAAATAATATTAGAGCAGACAATGACATGTCGTCCGTATAAAAACTCAGGAGCGTTTGAAGTGAAGTGTAATTAAGGTATAGCGGCACCAGGTGCTACTACATTTGTCAATGCCAAATGCTTTTTTATATTTAAAAGTTTGCGTAAAAATTATGCATCGTTTCGTTTCCTTGTTTAAAAATTTTAGTGGTCAGATGTTCTTCTGTGCCTCATTGATTTTAAGTCGATATATTTGCATTTCCACCTCCTCACAGTACGTGTTTGTCCTGGTACCAGGTCCAAGGACTATGTCAGACAGTTTATCATCTATTTCGCTTTGAAAATGAGGCGTTACGCAAAATTTGTGACTTTTTAGGTAATGGTATCCCTATTATTCCTATCACACCTACGTTAAATATATATGTACATCAAATGCACGTGTGTTTATGACTAAACTCCTCCTAAAAACTGGACCCATTTTAATTAATATTTTTTATATGTTCAAGGAGAATTGTGTATGCTTTAGACTCACAGATTGGTCCGTTTTCTTTCTTATTTTTCCGGGAAATTAACCAGGGGCCGACATATTTTAAACAAAATTAATTTACGGAGCGATTTCCTTGTAATTTCTTTCCGAAGCTTTTGCCAATTTTCCAGACAAACAAGTAACAATTGGTGAAAATCCTTTTTCTGAAAAATCGGTTGTATGGTGCACCAAAATATAATCGCTCTCTTAATTTCAAGATATCTCAAAATTTGAGGCACCAGTTTGCGTTCAAACAGACAGACGGATAGCAACAGTTCCTTATCCCAATCATATCGATATGCTTATTTGTTTGCTTTTCTCTTGTCCTTTAAGGACTTACAATTTCCGAGAACCAGATCGAACTTAATATACCATTTAATTTTCATGAAAGGTACAAAAAGGAAAAACAAATATTTGAACAAATTTTGCATTATTTCAAAAGGTTTGCTGCTAGAAACTCTCGGCACTGCAACCGGTACGATTAGGAAGAAGCGTCGAATGGCAGAATGAAGAGGCAACGTTCGGCGGAAGGCGAAAAATCTGCTTTCAAGAGTCTGAAAGGACCCAGTCCCAGAGCCGCGAGGCAGGGCAGCCGCATAGACAAGATAATTAGGCCTAAGCTGTAGGACAGGTGGGTCCAATAGCGAGAGAGCAACTACCTCGAAAGCTGCAAGTCTGAGGAAGGACATCGAAAGCCAAAGCCAAAGGGAGATAAAACTAAGACACCGGCTTTTCCCGAGAAGATGAATGATGTGGGCTGGTTGATCGTAGGAATATTTCCGGACAGATGACTACTGAAAGGTGGAGATCTGTAGAAAGGGAGCTTATTAACTTAATGCTTAAGATGATACGGGAGCAACCACGTAAGGCCCTGGTGTGAAGATGATAGCGTCTGCGAGCTTGCTGTGACTGGAAGAAGTGGTTCCAAACCTCCAAAGGCAAGGCACGAACGCGAAGTTGGTGGTGGATAAAGCGCAAATCCCCACGGTACCAAAAGTGAAAGCATGGATACCATGCGTGGTGAAGTCAAAGGATACACTGCGGCTTCTGCAGAATCAGAATCCAATATACCGACACAGGATTGGACATTGGGATCTATACATTGATTTCCATTATACTGCATGCAATATCATCAGGCTCAGCGCTATGATTCTAGCTCACCTGATATATGTTTAAAAATTAATTAAAAGATTCTGTAAAGTCCCTATCTAACCCGAAAAAACACAATGATAATTTATCCATCGTCTTGGCGATACAACTCTGGTGACTCGAAGACATGCGTGACCGGTTTTTGCCGGCAATTTTGAATGCCCGGAAATTTTTAATTCCCCGGATGAGGGGAACATAGACAAACACGACGTGTGAGCCGTTACCATCACCCCACAGAGGTTGAAGAAGCCATAAAAAAAGCCAAACCTTCTAAATCAATAGGTCAAAATGGAGTAGTTATGTCGATGCTAAAACATCTTGGCGCTGAGGGAGAAAGCTACCTGACGCACGTTTTCAAGCCTGGGAAACCGACTAACGAAGGTGAGCTATAACGACCGGTATCACTCCATTCGCCAGTAGCGAAGACATTGCAAACCTTCCTGCTCCGTCAGTATAGTGCGAATCTTCGCCTAGCCAACCATCAGCATGGCTTCCGCAAAACACATAGCACTACCAGCACTGTCAAAAGCCTTTGCCACAGTCAACCACGATAATATACTCCACGATATAGAAGATTCACCCTTTCCCCTTTGTATAAAAAGATAGACTGCAAATTATCTGAACCTAGCCGACCAAATCCACGGTCACTGTTTTGCGACGTGGAATATAGGACGTTCATGTCGACGGTGTTGCGCTACCGATTATCAGCCGTTAAAATATCTTAGGAGTAACATTCGGTCACACTCTCTCTTTCAAGACGTATGTCATCGAAGTTGTATCTAAAATACAAAGCCGCAACAAAATCCTCAAGTCGCTCGCCAGTAGCACTTGGGGAAAAGATGAAGTAACGTTGCTACCCACGTACAAAGCTATTGGCCGGCCACTCAACAGCAAATCTAAACTACGATGATACAATCTTACCATAACTTTCCTCATATATGGCGAGAAGAAATGAATTGCAAGTCATTGAAGGCATTGCTTGTGTTTAAAAACATTTTCTTATGGTCCAACAAGTTACTATGGCTTCATAAAATCACCGCTTGAATCGCATAAATATTTTTTACACTAAGAATTTTTCAATTACTTTTGCAATTCCTTTGAGGAATGGGAAATTAACAATTACTTTTGGCATTCCTTGTAATGTAATTAGAAAATTTTCAATTACGTTTGCAATTCCTTACGAAAGTACTAGGGGTAGGAATTACATTTGAGCAAAGTATTTTTTTTTCCAATTACAAGAATTGTACTTCAGCCTCAAAAAAAACGAAATTACTTTTGGTATTTTTTTGGGGAATTGAAATGTGATCAATTCCTTTGATGTGGAGGAACGAAATTTATTACTTTCCTTAAGTACATGTAATGGGGTATCGAAGGGTATTGATTACCCAAAGTAATCATTACTACCCAGCTCTGGGTACACTTAATTAGTTTTATGTGTTTTCAAACTGTCAATAGTTCCTATTGTATATTGATACAAGACCAGAGTTAGGAGCAGTGCACTAAATTTTAAATAACAATACTGCTCGAACTTAAGTGGGCCGACATAATCACGCTCTTTCATTAAGAGTTAATGAGGCGTTAATTTGTTGTGGATTGGAACGGGTGTTCATCCTTCACATATTCCGCGGCCCAATCCGCACGAGGAAAAAAATTATTCCGATATTCCAAGATATGATCTTGAGAATACTACCGACACCAAACAAGTCGCAAAACATTCGCAGTCGCGGAGATAAGCACACAGTGTTAAACAGAAGAAAGATTTACTGGTTTTTTTAAAAAGGTAGGGTCCAATGCTCCCCTGAAATACCTTTTTTTGGAAAAATCTTGAAATAGGTCCGAAAACAACGAACAGATAGGCGATAGCTAGAAAATATTCAGTACCAGTCCTTCTGATATGATTCCCGAAACAGTACATCTTTAAACTATATGGAGATAGTCTCAAAAAATCTCGACGATATTATTACGAAAACAATCCAGAAACGGATCCGAAACAGCCCTGAAAAGATCACGAGCACAGTCTCTAAACGGTCCCGAAATAGTCCTAGAAAATCTTGAATAAGTCCCGAAAATGTTCTTCAAACGGCTCTTTAATAGTCTCAAAGTATTTAGCCCGTAAACAGTCGTGAAACAATTCCGAGCACAATTCCGAAGTAAACCTGAGGTATTCTAAAAGTAGTCCCGAAAAGATTCCATACACGATTTCGAACTGGCCCAAATAATTAAGAATTTATCCTGAAAAATATACCGAACAGTCTCGATATAATCTCGGGAGTCCGGAAATGGTCCCGGAATGATGCCGAAATTTTCCTGTAAGTAGCCAGAAGACACAATCTTTTCGACTAACATCGATATAAACCATGAACCGTGCCTACATCTGTATATATAAAAATCAAATTCTGTGTGTGTATTACCTATCGATACGTATTTTCCACATTTCAATCATCACCAAATTTTGGCTATAGGTGCGTTCGATCACCGGGAAGGTTTAATTTAATTTAATTTATTTATTATTACGGCTATTTAGGCCTAAAACTTAAACTACTAAGTACAATTCATTATTATATCACTTATTTCTATTGAACATGCTGTTGGAATGCCATGTGATTCCGATCAGCATATTTACTGGCGTGACAAACGGACGAGTCTGGGAGCCAGTCATTTAAGGAAGGTTGGAAAAGACGCGTTTCCAATCCTCCAGTTCTCCCAGCTTAAGGCAACAAAATTTGGAACTTATATTTTTCAATTATATTTGTATTTTAAGCTGTCGGAATGTATTGGTCTCCGATCAACACAGCTAAACATGTCTTTCTATGTTGGAAATTGAAAATAACGTGTACCCAATCACCCCTCAACTTTGTTTAGTAAAGACGCTGTCGGAATGCAAAAAGATTCCGATCAGCACAGCTCAAAATATAATGGGAGATTGAAAAGGACGTGTTTCCAATCCCCCCTGCTCCAACTTTTGTTTGACCTTATTTTGGTTACACATCATATAATTTTATTGTTATATTAATGCTGTCGGAATGCGAGTGATTCCGATCAGCAACAGTAAATATAGGCTGAAAATACCGAATTCAGCGAAATTAGTTGTTGGAACTGTCTGGAGTTACAGGTGGCGACTGATTTTCTTTTCCTTAGGGCCGGGTGCATTGTATTTTGCTGCTACCAATATTACCATTCCCTTTTCGCGCTCCAGTATCGGTATATCATGTAAAAAAAATAAAAGAAAAAAAACTGTTATCTTATTGGAAGAGTTTTACAATGCTCCAATAAACTTTTTTTAAAAGTATTGAATTTATTACTACTTTTTATGTGATTAGGAAGTTCCACTTCTGTTTTGAAAAGAGGTAATCTAAAATTATTGTTTTCTCTGATTACGTATGAATGTGCATCATTTACATATATAAGCGCTGAGGTATGTTGGTAATTTACCGTGCTTAATAATAAATACTGTATTTATATTTATTATATTTATTTATATTTTTCTCCATATACTTAACCTTTTTAATTTTGATTAGTTTCTTATAATACTTCGCAACCGTATTATATTCCGAAAATTCACCAGATCTTCTGGCTTGTGAGTGCAATTGGATTTTTAATTTGTTAATTTCGGTCAGTTCATGATCGTACCACTTATTTCTCAACCTCACTATCCTGTCGTGTTCTGATGTTAATAAACCCATGCAGTGTGATAAGCAGCGTATTTATATATTCAACCGAGTCATTGAGATGCATATTTTTTAATACGCTGAAATCATAGTTTCTTAATAAGTAAATGAGGTTATCAGCAGAATAATTCTTCCAACACATTGTGGGTATCATTCTCCGCAGAGGATTTGAATTACACACTTTGAAAGCAAATGAAATGGTTTCGTGATCAGAAATTCTGTGATTTTCAAGATTAGTACAGGACAGTACATCAGCATTTGCATATAATAGATCTATTCTCGTTTGGGACCTTGGAGAATGGTACAACACACCTATTTGCCATTTAATGTCGAACTTTTTTAATTTAATTATAGCACACCAAACATTTAAATCAATAGATCTATTATACCTGACTTTGTACTCGATACCTTTTTTTAATAGTAAGACTACACCTCCTGTGTGTCTACTATGAGAATGGCAACGAACCATTGTATAATATAAGGAATGTTTATTTCCGCATCACTAACATCCGGTGCTTCTGAAGATAGAACGATGTCCGGATACTAACTCTTCTATAATTCTTTCGAGTTCAGCTTTGTTGGCTAGAAAACTACAAATATTTAGGTAAATGCACTGTAACTTAAAAGCTTTTATCCCCCGATCAGCTAGTTTTGGTGGCTAAAAGCCCACGCGTTGTCTTTCCAGCTTAAGTTTCCTTAAATAAACTGGGCATTCATGACTCATGATGTTGTGTTCTGTATTAATATTTAAAGCTAACCGATTATTACTATCTATGCAATTACCACATTTATTTGGGATGCAGTCTCTGTACAGTCTTCGACTTTATGTTCCCGCTGCATTTACTACACCTCTGTTTAAGTGTACAAGTAGCCGCTATATGGTTAAACCCTAAGCATTTAAAACATCTTTTTACCGTTTGAGCATCGTAAACTGGACAGCGCGTCCCAACCAATATTGATTTTCTTGCATTTCAACACGTCTTCATAGTATTTGTGCTCAATCTCAATGACTGCATTGATATATGAGGCTCTGTTTTCCTCCTTGATTTAATAACTCTTACACATTTCATTTTAGCATCTCGCAAAAAACTCATTTTGGTTGGTGATGTTACCAACTATTTCCTCTTCAGGATGCTCAGTACTAATGTTAGTCACCATGATTTTATGAAAATATATTTTCGGTTCAGATATTTTGTATTTACTTTTATCTAGCCTTTCTGTTAGAGTGTCCTTAATTTTATCCTTATCACTAGCTGACTTCGCACTAATAATTATTGTACCATTGTTTCTATTTTGTACCCTACCTATGTATATTCAAATTGGATGCATCTATTTTATTCAAGTCCGTTTTTGTTTTCTCTTATGCTTGTTTAACCTTGGGTTTAATTACTATTGGAGGAATTCACTTAGTAATATTGGCATATGAATTGACTTCCTTAGCAGTAACAGCTTTATTTTTGTTTGCAACCTTTTTAACCTCTATTATAATTTCCTCCTTTTTGCTAATTAAACGCTTCATTTGGGGTATTGTTCTTATTAAGCATTTCTTTGTTTGCTTTGCCAAAGACTCTCTATATGTTTAATCAACTCTAATTTCACCCTTTTGCCCCCTTAAATTCTTTGTTAATTTCTGAAATAGAAAGTATTTCTCTGAGGGCATCATCTATATTGGAGATATATGTCATACAACCGTCTCACATAAATCTTAAAAATTGGCAGCCTTGCAAGCAGTTCATGCTATATTCGTCCATAGATGCACATGCAATTGTTTTGTGATACACTTTACCACACACACCCTCACATCGTACACCTGTCTCCCCCTTTATTTTTTTGTGGCATTTATCGCACACCTCCATTCTCTTTTATTTTTCACAAAAACACATTTATTTTTTGAATGTTGGTACATCACCTGCTGTAACTTTATTGTTTACACCACTTTTGTGTGCTTAGTAACGCACAGAACTTAAGAATTTTCGTTTTCTTTAATGACTCTAAAAATACACGTCCGTCCGCCGTTAATGTAACAGAATTAGGCTAAAAATAATTTGGATATACAAAATGGGCGTGGCACCTCCCATACAAATGAAATCTTTGGTACTGCATAACTCTGAAGGTATAAATCCCAGAAAATTGAAATTCAGTAAGGAATTATATGAGGTCAATCCCTAACACCACCAAGAATATGTGGAATTGGGAAAAGGGGGCGTGGCAACTCCCATACAAATCTATATATGGAAACGTATTTCCCACACTTCAATCATCACCAAATTTCGGCTATAGGTTCCTTCGATCAAGACGAAGGTTTCTCATATTTTAGAATAAAGAATTTTAAATTTAAGTTTTTTTTGGCTATACGAACGAACCAATCTTAGCTCCCAAAAATGACCATGTTAACAAAATCAATGATCGCATTCAAAACCAAATACCTGGTGAAGTGGCGAAATATAAATCGATCGACACAGTTACAGATGAGATGAAATTGTGAATTATCTAATTGAATTTCGAAGCTCTTTAGAACCATCTGGAATGCCTGAAAATTGGCTTACCAATCATGCTTCTTCGGAATTTAGAGCCACCAAAATTGTGCAATGGGACCAGACTTTGCGTTAAGAAATTAATGGCGCATGTAATCGAAGACAACAAACATCAGCGGTAAAAGCAAAGGTGAATTGTGCTCATTCCACGGATCCCAATGATTCCTACAGTTTTGCCATTCAATTTTAAGCGCTTCTAGTTTCCTGTACGCCTTGCTTTTGCAATTACCATCAACAAAGCACAAGCACAATCGCTTACTGTTGCAGGATTAAATTTAGAGAGTCCGTGCTTTTCCCATGGCCAGCTATATGTTGCTTGATCTAGACTTGGAACGCCAAAAAATTTGTTTATCTTTGCACCGAACAAAAAAACAAAAAAATATTGTGTACCCACATGCATTAGAATAAGATACAATAATAAAATGTTTTAAACGAAAATTTCACCAAATATGCGTACAAAATTCAACTCAATTTACAGAACAATAAACTAAATTATCAACAAACAAAACAGAAAAAATAGCGCAACATTCATTCGATCTCGGGCGTTACAACGTACGCCGGATATAGCCAGTATATTATAAATGTGAAGTTGGGATGTTCGATGTCTGGATGAACCAAAGTAATGACGACTTAGGAAAACGGTGGGAGGAGGGAGAAGGGATGCCAACTGTTCACTTCTTGACCATAAGGCTTGGAACCACGCCTTTCCCGCTTGGTCGATCATGTGCACCTCTCGCCTTTTCTCAATCTCAAGGCATGCGCCCTTTTTAGCTAGCTCATCCGTGCGAGATGCGAGATTATTGCCAATATAAAAGTTAACACGGCTGCAGCTTAAGCTATTCTCTTCCAGTGTTTCTACTGGTTTGGTTACG